>BMAO01023793.1:0-34751 GCA_019973975.1 Trichonephila clavata
TCGGTATGCTTCGTTCAGTTACGTATTGCTGTAACAAGGATCTGCAATTGGCCAAGCAGTGGATTAAACGACTGATGACAAGAATGGAAAAGAAAAATTGTTTCCAAATGAAATTGTTAAGACCATTGGCAATAAAGACAGGCAAGTAGCAATAAGGATCTTCAGGTTGTCATGAAACTGATGGTTAAAACGACTGATGACAAGGCAGGGAAGAAAAATTGTTTCAAAGAGTAAATTCAAAGCTAATAACAATAAGACGAACCGGTAGCAATAAATGGTCTTCAGTGGATGGAAGCGATAAATCGAATCTACTGATGACAGAATGGAGAAGAAAATTGTTCTGAAAATGATGTTGTAAGACCATTGGCAATAAAGACAGGCCGAAATTACCAATAAAGGATCTTTAGGTAGTCATGAAATTAATGAAATGAAAACGACTATGACAGAATGTGGAAGAAAAATGGTTTCAAAATAAAATTGTAAAGACCAATAGCATAGACGAGCCGAGTAGCAATAAAACCTTCAGGCTCTCATGGAAACCGATGAATTGAAACGACCGATGAAAGAATAGGAAGAAAAATTGTTTAAAATGAGTACATAGAATACATTAGCCAATAAAGACGAATAGTATAATAAAGGATCTTCAAGGTTGTCGTAAGAACTGATGACTTAAAACGACTGATGGTATTAGAACGGGAAGAAAATTGTTTCATGAGGTAAAAACCAATAACAATAAAGTTGAGCCGAGTAGCAATAAAAATCTTCAGGTGGACATGAAACTGATAAATCAAAACAACTGATGACAAGAATGGGGAAGAAAATTGTTTCAAAGGTGGAAGTGCAAGACCAATAAGACGAACCTAGTGGCAATATAAGAAACAGTCTTCAGGTGGGCATGAAACTGATGAAACGAAACGACTGATGACAGAATGGGAAGAAAAATTGTTTCAAAGCAAGGTGCAAATACCAATATCAAATAGACGACCGGTAGCAATAAAAACCAGGCTGTCATGAAACCGATGGTCAAACGACCGATGGTAAGATGGGGAAGAAAAATTGTTTCAAAGATGTAAATTCAAAACTAATAATAAAGACGAATAGTAGCAACAAAGGGTCTTCAATTGGTCAGGAAACTGATAAATCGAAATCTACTGATGACAGAATGGAGAAAGAAAAATTGTTTCCAAAATGAAATTATGAAGACCATTGGCAATAAAGACGAGCCAGTACCAATAAAGGATCTTCAGGTGGTCATAGAAACTGATCAAACGAAAACGACTGATGACAAAGATGGGAAGAAAATTGTTTCAAAATAAAATTGCAAAGACACATAGCAATGAACGAGCCAGTAAGCAATAAGCAATCTTCAGGTGGACATGAAATTGTTGAATCTAAAACGACTGATGACAGAATGGGGAAGATTGTTCCAAAATAAATTGCAAGAACGACAAACGTAAAGATTAATTAGTAGCAATAAAACCTTCAGGCTCTCATGAAAGGATGAATTCAAAACGACCGATGACAAGAATGGGAAAATTGTTTCAAAACAAGTACAAGAACAAATATATCAAGACAAACCGAAAATGCTAATAAAGAGGATCTACAGTTGGCCATGAAACTGATGGATTAGAAAACGATGATGACAAGAATGGGAAGAAAAATATTCAAAATGAAATTACAAGACCAACAGCAATAGGACGAACCTGTACCAATAAAGAATCTTCAGGTTGTCTTGAAACTGATGAATTTAAAACGATGTGTCTGTAAAGAATGTAGAAGAAAAATTGTTCCAAAATGAAATTACAAGACCAATAGCAATAAAGACAGGCAAAGTAGCAATAAAGGATCTGCAGGTGGCCGTAAACTGATGGATTAGAAAACGACTGATGGTAACAAGAATAGGGAAAAATGTTTCATAAAATGAAATTACAAAAGACTTAATAGCAATAACGAAACGAACCTAGTAGCAATAAAGAATCTTCAGGTGGTCACAAACGATAAATCGAAACTAATGACAAGAACAGGGAAAAATTGTTTAAAATGAAGTACAGACCAATAGCAATAAAGACGAACCAGTAGCAATAAAAATCTTCAAGTGGTCATAAAACTGATGAATCTAAAACGATGACAAGAATGAAAAGAAAAATTGTTTCCAAATGAAATTTTAAGACCATTGGCAATAAAGACGAACCAAGTAACAAAGATCAGGTTGTGAAGCGATGAATTAAAAACGACTAAACAGAACAGGGAAGAAAAATTATTTCTAAACATGAAATTCAAAATAATAACAATAAAGACGAACCAGTACTTGTCCAAGGATCATGGTGGTCAAAACTTGAGAAATCAAAATCTACTGATGATAAGGCCAGAAGAAAAATTAGCTACAAAATGATGTTAGCAAGACCATTGGCAATAAAACGAGCCAGTACCAACGAGGATCTTCAGGTTGTCATAGAGCGATGGTCTAAAACGACTGATACAAGCCAAAGACAGGGGAAGAAAAATTGTTTCAAATGAAATTGCAAAGACAAATGTAATAAAGACGACCAGTAGCAATAAGCAATCTTCAGATTGAACTAAACTGAAGTGAATAAAACGACGATGATAAGAATGGGGATGAAAAATTGTTTCCAAAATAAAATTGCAAGACCAAGAGCAATTAAAGACAAAACTAGTAACCAATAAAAACCTTCAGGCTGTCATGAAACCGATGAATTCAAAACGATATGATGACAAAGAATGGAAGAAAAATTGTTCAAATGCGAAATTGCGAAGACAAATAGCAATAAAGATGAAGCCAGTAGCAATAAGGATCTGCAGGTGGCCATGAAACTGATGGATTGAAACTGACTGATGACAAGAATTTGGAAGAAAAATGTTCAAAATGAAATTGCAAGACCAATAGCAATAAAGACGAACCTAGTAGCAATAAAGAATCTTCAGGTGGTCATGAAACTGATAAATCGAAGAATATGCCATTGACAGAATGGGAAGAAAAATTGTTTCCAAAATGAAATTGTAAAGACCATTGGCAATAAAGACGAGCGAGCGCAACCAATCATCTTCAGGTGGTCATGGAAACTGATCAAACAAAACGACTGATAAACCAAGTGGGAAGAAAAATTGTTTCAAAATAGCATTGCAAAGACACATAGCAATGAGCAAACCCGGTAGCAATAAGCAATCTTCAGGTGGACATAAATTGATGAATCTAAAACGACTGATGACAAGAATGGGGAAAGATTGTTTCAAATAAAATTACAGAACCAATATAGCCAAAGACAGGTAAGTAGCAATAAAGGATCTTCAGGTTGTCATGAAGCGATGAATTAAAACGACTGATGACAAGAACGGGAAGAAAAATTATTTAAATAAAGTACAAAAGATAAACGCAATAAAGACGAGCCAGTAACTTGTAAAGTCTACAGGTGGCCAAGAAACTGATGGATTGAAAGCGACTGATGACAAGAATGGAAAAGAAAAATTGTTTCCAAAATGAAATTATTAAGACCATTGTAATAAAGACGAGCAAGTAGCAATAAGGATCTTCAGGTTGTCGTAAACTGATGGATGCAAAACGACTGATGACAAGAACGGGAAAATTGTTTCAAAATGATTCAAAACTAATAACAATAAAGACGAACCGAAATTAGCAATAAATGATCTCCGGGTGGTCAGAAACTGATAAATCGAAATTACTGATGACAAAATGGAGAAAAATTGTTCCACAAAATGATATTGTAAAGACCATTGGCAATAAAGACGAGCCAATTATAATACAAAGGATCTTCAGGTAGTCAGCAGAGCGATGAAATGAAACGACTTGACAGAATGTGGAAGAAAAATGGTTTCAAAATAAATTAGCAAGACCAATAGCACATAGACGAAGCCGAGTAGCAATAAAAACCTTCAGGCTCTCATGAAACCATTAGGTCAAAACGACCGATGAAAGAATGGGAAGAAAAATTGTTTCAAAATGAAATTGTAGAACATTGGCAATAAAGACAGGCCAAATTAGCAATAAAGGATCTTCGGGTTGTCAAACGATGACTTAAAAACGACGATGACAGACAGGAAGAAAATTGTTTCAAAATGAAATTCAAAAACCAATAACAATAAAGACAAGGCCATTAGCAATAAAAATCTTCAGGTGAACGAGAACTGATAAATCTAAAACAATGATGACAAGAATGAAGGAAGAAAATTGTTTTAAACGTGAAGTACAAAGATATGCAATAAAGACGAACCTAGTAGCAACAACAATCTTCAGGTGGGCATGGCTTGATGAAACGAAAAGCGACTGATGACAAGAATGGGGAAGAAAATTGTTTCCAAAAACAAGTACAAATACCAATATCAAATAGACGAGCAATTAGCAATAAAACCTTCAGGCTGTCATGAAACCGATGAATTCGACCGATGACAAGAATGGGGAAGAAAATTGTTTCCAAGATGAAATTCAAAACTAACTTGTAATAAAGACAGACCGAGGTAACTTAATAAAGGGATCTTCAGGTGAAGATTCAGGCTTGTGCAATCAATCCTGATGACAAGAATGGAGAAGAAAAATTGTTTCCAAAAATGGGGTACATGGTAGCAGTAAAGACGAGCCGAGTACAATAAAGGATCTTCGGTGGTCATGAAACGATCAAGCCGAAAACGACTAGTAAGAATGGGAAGAAAATTGTTTAAATAAAATGCAAGACATAATAAGATGAGCCCAGGTAACTTTCAATAAGCAATCTTAGGTGGACAGAGTGATGAATCTAAGCATTGATGACAAGAATTGGGAAGAAAAGATTGTTTCAAAACAAAATTGCAAAGACCGACAGCAGTGAACCAGACCTAGTAGCAATAAAAACACTTCGGCTCTCATGAAAGGATGAATTCAAACGACCGATGACAAGAATGGGAAAGAAAAATTGTTTCCAAAAATGAAATTGCAAGACAAATGTAATAGAGACGAGCCGAGTAGCAATAAGGATCTGTTGGCCATGAAACTGATGGATTGAAAACGACTGATGACAAGAATGAGAAGAAAAATATTCAAAAATAAGTGCAGACCAATGGCAATAAGGACGAACCTACAGTAGCAATACAAGAATCTTCAGGTTGTCTTGAAACTGATGAATTAAAACGACCGATGACAAGAATGTGAAGAAAAATTGTTTCAAAATGAAATTACAAGACCAATAACAATAAGACAACCAAGTAGCAATAAGGATCTTCAGGTTGTCATGAAACTGATGAATTAAAAACGACTGATGACAAGAACGAGGAAAAATTGTTTCGAAAATAAATTGCAAAGACAAATAGCAATAAAGACGAATGAGTAACAATAAAAATCTGCAGGTGGCCATGAAACTGATGGATTAGAAACGACGGTAAGAATGGGAAAAATGTTCATAAATAAAGTACAAGACCAATAACAATAACGACGAACCTAGTAGCAATAAGAAATCACTAAAGATTGGTCCTGTGAAACTGATAAATCGAAATATACTAATGACAGAAACAGAGGAAAAATTATTCAAAATGAAATTGCAAGACCAATAGCAATAAAGACAGACCAGTAGCAATAAAATCTTCAAGTGGTCATGGCAAATGAATCTAAAACGACTGATGACAAGAATGGAAAAATTGTTTCAAAATGAAATTTTAATTCATTAACACCAACAGGAACAGGCAAGTAGCAATAAAGATCTTCAGGTTGTCATAGAAACTGATGGAATTAAAACATTTGAGTAAACAAGAACAGGGAAGGTGTTTCAAAATGAAATTCCAAAACTAATAACAATAAGACGAACCGGTAGCAAGCAAGGATCTTCAGGTGGTCAAAACTGAAATCGAAATCTACTGATGACAAAGTCAGAAGAAAATTGTTCAAAAATAATGTTATGAGACTGTGGCAATAAAGACAGGCGAGTACCAATAAAGGATCTTCAATTGGTCATGAAACTGATCAAACGAAACGATGAAACAAAGAATGGGGAAGAAAAATTGTTTCAAAATAAAATTTAAAAGACACATAGCAATAAAGACGAGCCAAACATAATAAAGCAATCTTCAGGTGGTTGTATGGAAACTGATGAATCTAAAACGACTGATGATAGAATGGGGATGAAAAATTGTTCCAAAATAAAATTGCAAGACCAAGGTGGCGTAAGACGAACCTAGTAGCAATAAAAACCTTCAGCTGTGTGAAACCGATGAATTCAAAACAACCGATGACAAGAATAGGGAAGAAAAATTGTTCAAAATGAAAATTACAGGTAAAATAGCAATAAAGATAAACCGAAGTAACAATAAGGATCACAGGTGGCCATAGAAACTGATGGATTGAAAAACGACCTTCAAATTTGGAAGAAAAATATTCAAAAATGAAATTGCAAAGACCAACTACTTAATAAGACGAACTAGTAGCAATAAAGTCACTGAATTGGTCATGAAACTGATAAATCGAAATATACTGATGACAAGAATGGGGAAGAAAAATTGTTTAAATAAGAAATTGTAAGACATTGGCAATAAAGACAGGCAATTATAATAAGGATCTTCAGGTAGTCATAAAACTGATGAAATGAAAACGACTTAAACCAAACCAGAAGAAAAATGGTTTCCAAAATAAAATTGTAAAGACCAATAGCACATAGACGAACCAGAGTAGCAATAAAAACCTTCAGGCTCTCATGAAACCGATGAATTCAAAACGACCGATGAAAAGAATAGGGAAGAAAAATTGTTCAAAAATGAAAGGTGTAAAGACCATTGGCAATAAGTAGAGCAAGTAGCAATAAGGATCTTCAGGTTGTCATATGAAACTGATGACTTTAAAACGACTGATATGCAGAACAGGGAAGAAAAATTGTTTCAAAATGGAAATTCAAAATAATAACAATAGAGACAGCGACCGGTAGCAATAAAAATCTTCAGGTGGACATGAAACTTGATAAATCTAAAATATAAACTGATGGCTAAGAATGGGAAGAAAAATTGTTTCAAAGTGAGTGCAAGAACTGTGCAATAAGACGAACCTAGTAGCAACAAGCAAATCTTCAAGGTGGGCATGAAACTGATGAAACAAAAACGACTGATGACAAGATAGGAAGAAAAATTGTTTCAAAACGAAGGAAATTACCGCCAATATCTAGACGAGCCAGGTAGCAATAAAACGCTGGAGGCTGTCATAAGAACCGATGAATTAAAACATTCGATGACAGATAAGGGAAGAAAAATTGTTTCAAGATGAAATTCCAAACTAATAACAATAAGACAGACCGAGTAGCAATAAGGATCTTCAGGTGGTCAGGAAACTGATAAATCGAAATCTACTGATGACAGAATGGAAAGAAAAATTGTTCCAAAATGAAGTACAAGACCATTGGCAATAAGAATGACCGAACAAGGATCTTCGGGTGGTCATGAAACTGATCAAACGAAAACGACTGATGAGCAAATGGGAAGAAAATTGTTCCAAAATAAAATTGCAAAGACACATAATAAGAACAGGCCGAGTAGCAATAAACGTCTTCGGGTGGACGTAAATTGATGAATCTAAAACGACGATGACAAGAATGGGAAAAGATTGTTTCCAAAATAAAATTGCAAGACCGTAACGGTAAAGACGAACCTGGTAACAGTAAAAACCTTCGGGCTCTCGACGAAAGGATGATTCAAAACGACCGATGAAACAAGAATGGGGAAGAAAAATTGTTTCAAAATGAAATTGCAAGAGACAAATAGCAATAAGAAGACGAGCCGAGTAGCAATAAAGGTCTGATTGTATGAAACTGATGGATTGAAAACGACTGATGACAAGAATGGGGAAGAAAATTAAAATGAAATTGCAAAGATAGCCAATAGGACGAACCTAGTAGCAATAAAGTCTTCAGGTTGTCTTGAAACTGATGAATTAAACGACTGATATTGAACAGGGAAGAAAAATTGTTTCGAAAATGAAATTACAAGACAAATAGCAATAAAGACAGGCCGAGTAGCAATAAAGGATCTTCGGTTGTCATAGAAACTGATGAATTAAAACGACTGATGACAAGAACAGGAAGAAAAATTGTTTACGAAATGAGTGCAAAGACAAATAGCAATAAGACAGAGCCGACAGCAATGGTCTGCAGTGGCCATGGAAACTGATGGATTGAGCGACTGATATTAAGAATGGGAAGAAAAATGTTTCATAAAGTAAATTGCAAGACCAATATGATAACGACGAACCTAGTAGCAATAAAGAAAGTCTTCAGGTGGTCCTGAAACTGATAAATCAAGAAATATACTAATGACAAAATTGGGAAAATTGTTTCAAAATGAAGTGCAAAGACCAATAGCAATGGCAGACAAGTAATAATAAAATCTTCCAGTAGGTCATAAAACAGTGAATCTAAACGACGATGATAAGATGGAAAAGAAAATTGTTTCCAAAATGAAATTTTAAGACCATTGGCAATAAAGACAGGCAAGTAGCAATAAAGATATCAAGGGTTATGTGACAGTGAATTAAAACGACTGATGACAAGAACAGGGAAGAAAATTGTTTCTAAAATGGTCCAAACTAATAACAATAGGAACGAACCGGAAGTAACAGCAGGATCTTCCAGGTGGTCAAGTAGAAATCAATCCATGGTATTTAAGAATGGAGAAGAAAAATTGGTACAAAAATGGTATTGCAAGACCATTGGCAATAGAACGAGCCAGTACAATAAAGGATCTGGTGATGCTTGGCCCAAATCAGCAAAACGACTGAAGTGACAAAATGGGGAAGAAAAATTGTTCCAAAATAAAGTACAAAGACACATAGCAGCAGACAAGGCAATGGCAATAAACAATCTTGTTGGGCCTTGGCTTATTGAATAAGCAATGATAAAATAGAATGGGGATGAAAAATTGTTTCAAAATAAAATTGCAAAGACCAAAGAGCAGTAAGAACGAACTAATTATGGCAAAAACACTTCGAGCTAATCTCTTAAGAACAGATGAATTCAAAACGACCATTAACAAGATGGGGAAGAAAATTGTTTCCAAAGTAAATTGCAAGACAAATAACCAATAAAACCGAAAGCCAGATATAGCAAGGATGCGGTGGCCATTAGAAACTGATGGATTGAAAACGACTGATGACAAGAATTTGGAAGAAAAATATTCAAAAATGAAATTGCAAGACAATAGCAACCAAGACGAACCTAGTAGCAATAAAGATCAGGTGGTCATGAAACTGATGTCAATATATGACAAGAATGGGGAAAAATTGTTTCAAAGCCAATGCCAACAAGACCATTGGCAATAAGACGAGCCGAGTACCAATAAGGATCTTCAGGTGGTGTAAAACTGATCAAACAACATTGATGACAAGTGGGAAGAGTGTTTCAAAATAGTGCAAGACACATAGCAATAAAAGACCAGGCCGAGTAGCAATAAAGCAATCTTCAGATTGGACATGAAATTGATGAATCTAAAACGACTGATGACAAGGAGATGGGAGGAAGAAAAGATTGTTTCCAAAATGAAGTACGAGATGGAACAGCAGTAAGACAGAGCAAGTAGCAATAAAAACCTTCAGGCTCTCGTAAGAAAGGATGAATTCAAAACGACCGATGACAAGAATGGGGAAGAAAAATTGTTTCCAAAATGAAATTGAGACAAATAACAATAAAATTGAGCCAGTAGCAATAAGAGGACTGCAGATTGGCCATGAAACTGATGGTTGAAAACGACGGTAACAAGAATGGGGAAAAATGTTCAAAATGCGTGCACAAGATAATATTAACAATAAAGACAGACAACTATTAGCAATAAAGAATCTTCAAGGTGGTCATGAAACTGATAAATCGAAATATACTGATGACAAGAATGGGGAAGAAAAATTGTTTCAAAATGAAATTGTAGAATAATTGGCAATAAGACAGGCAGTACCAATAAAGGATCTTCAGGTGGTCATGGAAACTGATCAAACAAAACGACTGATGACAAAAAGGTAGGAAGAAAAATTGTTTCAAAATAAATTGCAAGACACATACTTAATAAAGACGACAGAGTAACCAATAAACAGTCGCTTCAGGTGGACATGAAGTGATGAGATCTAAAACGACGATGACAAGAATGGGAAGAAAAGATTGTTTCCAAAATAAAATTACAAGACCGACAGCATTAAAGACAGAAACTAGTAGCAATAAAAACCGTGGGCTCTCATGAAAAGGGATGAATCAAAACGACCGATGACAAGAATGGGAAGAAAAATTGTTTCAAATGAAATTACACAAGGGCAAATAGCAATAAAGATAAGTAGCAATAAAGGATCTGCAGGTGGCCATGAAACTGATGGATTGAAACGACTGATGACAAAGTGGGGAAGAAAAATATTCAAAATAAGTGCAAAGACCAATAAATAAAGATGAACCTAGTAACAATAAAAATCTTCAGGTGGTCATGAAACTGATAATCAAATACTGATGTAAGTGGGGAAGAAAAATTGTTTCCAAAATGAAATTGTAAGACCATTGGCAATAAAGACAGACCGAGTACCAATAAAGGATCTTCAGGTGTCATGAAACTGATCAAACGAAAACGACTGATGACAGAATGGGGAAAAAGTGTTTCAAAATAAAATTGCAAGACACATAGCAATAAAGACAGACCGAGCAAATAAGCAATCTTCGGGTGGCATGAAATTGATGGATAAAGCAAACTGATGACAGAATGGGAAGAAAGATTGTTCAAAAATAAGATGCAAAGACAAACAACAGTAAAGACAGAAACTATTAACAACTTAAAAACCTTCAGGCTCATGAAAAGGATGAATTCAAAACATTAGATGACAAGAATGGGAAGAAAAAGATTGTTTCAAAATGAAATTACAGAATAAATAATAAAGACAGGCAGTAGCAATAAAGTCTGCGATTGACCATGAAACTGATGGATTGAAAGTGACTGATGACAAGAATGGGGAAGAAAAATATTCAAAATGAAAATTGCAAGAGATAATAGCAATGAACAGACCTAGTAAGCGTAAAGAATCTTCAGGTGGTCATGAAACTGATGAAATCGAAATATGCTGATGACAGATGGGAAGAAAAATGTTTCCAAAATGAAATTACAAGACAATAACCGTAAAGACGAACGTAGTAGCAATAAGAATCTTCAGGTGTCTTGGAAATTTGATGAATTTAAAACGACGGTAAAGAATGGAGAAAGAAAAATTGTTTCAAAATGATTGCAAAGACCAGTAGCAATAAAGACGACCAAGTAACGTAAAGGATCTTCAGGTTGTCGTAAGGCAGTGGATTAAAAACGACTGATGACAAAGAACAGGAAGAAAATTGAACTTTAAAATGAAATTCAAAACCATATAATAAAGACGAACCGAGTGGCAATAAATGATCTCAGATTGGTCAAGGAAGCGGTAAATCAAGTCTACTGATGACAGAATGGAGAAGAAAAATTGATTCTACAAATGATATTGTAAGACCATTGGCAATAAGACAGTGCCAATGAAGGATCTTCAGGTAGTCATAATTTGATGAAATGAAAGCAACATATTTGAATGGGGAAGAAAAATATTCAAAATGAAGTGCAAGACCAGCTAGCAATAAAGACGAACCTAGTAGCAATAAAGAATGCCGGGTGGTCGTAAGAGCTGATAAATCGAAATCTACTGATGACAAGAATGGGGAAGAAAAATGGTTTCAAAATAAAATTGTAAGACCAATAGCACATAGACGAGCCGGCGAGTAGCAATACTTCAGGCTCTAGAACCGATGAATTCAAACGATGATGAAAAGAATAGGAAGAAAATTGAAACACCAAAAATTACAGACCAATATGTCAAAGACGAGCCGAGTAATATAACCAAATCTTCAATTGGTCATGAAATGATGGTCAAAACGACTGATGACAAGAACGTTTAAAGAAAAATTATTTCAAAATGAAATTGCAAGACAAATAGCAATAAAGACGAGCCAGTAACAATAAGGATCTGCAGGTGGCCATGAAACGGATGGATTGAAAACAGGCCCAATTGTCAAATAGGAAAAATATTTAAAAGCAAATTACAAGATAACCTTACTAGACGAACCTAGTAGCAATAAAGAATCTTCAGGTTATGCAGTGATGAATTAAAACGACCGATGACAAGAATGGAAAAAGCTGTTTCCAAAATGAAATTGTTAAGACCAGCAATAAAGACAGTAGAAGCGATAAGAGGATCAACTGGGTTTATCCATGAAGCATTGAATTAAAACGACTGATGACAAGAATGGAAGAAAATTGTTTCCAAAATGAAATTGATGAACCATTGGCAATAAAGACGAGCCAGTAGCAATAAAGGATCTTCAGGTGGTCGCCAAACTGATCAAACGAAAACGACTGAGTGACAAAATCAGGAAGAAAAATTGTTTCAAACTAAATTGCAAGACCAACATATCAGACAGACCTAGTAGCAATAACAGCCAGAACTAGTAGCAATAGCAATCGCTAAGGTGAATTAATGAAACTGATGAAACGAAAAAGACTATTGGCACAAAATGGGAAAATTGTTTCAAAATGGAAATTACGAATAATATAGCAAAACAGTAGTATCAGGATCTTCAGTTTGTCATGAAACTGATGAATACAAAACCACTGATGACAGACAAGGAAAAATTAACAAAAATAAAATTGCCAAGACCAATAGCAATAAAGAGACAAACCAATTAGCGATGTCAGGATCTTCAGATTGTCATGAAACTGATGAATATAAAACATCTGATGACCAAGAACAGGAAAAGAAAAATTGTTTCCAAAATGAAATTGTTAAGACCATTGACAATAAAACAGGCCAAGTAACAATAAAGGATCTGCAGGTGGCCATGGAAACGGATGGATTAAACGACTGATGACAAGAATGGGAAAGAAAAATGTTTCCAAAATGAAATTGCAAAGACCAATAATAAGACCTTGAGCCGGTAGCAATAAAGGATCTTCAGTTTGTCATGTAAACTGATGAACTCACCTGATGACAAGAACGGGAAGAAAAATTGTTTCAAAATAAAATTGCCAAGACCAATAACAAGCAAGACAAGCCAGTAGCGATAAAGGATCTTCAGATTGTCATGTAGAGCGATGAATCTAAAACAACTGACCAATAGAACAGGGAAGAAAAATTGTTTAAAATGAAATTAGAAAAGATAAATAGCAATGAACAGGCCAGTAGCGATAAAGGATCTGCAGGTGACCATGAAACTGATGGATTGAAAGCATTGTTGACAAAGATGGGAAAGAAAAATGTTTCAAAAATGAAATTGCAAAGACCAAAATATAATAAAGGAGCCAAAGACAACCTAAATATGGCAAGAATCTTCAGATGGTCCTGAAACGATAAATCAATATATAATAACAGAATGAGGAAGAAAAATTGTTTCAAAATGAAATTTAAAGACCAATAACAAGACAGACAAAGTAGCAATAAAAATCTTCAAGTGGTCATGAAACTGATGAATCTCAAACGACTGATGGCAAAATGGAAAAGAAAAATTGTTCAAAAATAAGTATTAAGACCATTGACAACAAAGACGACAAAATGCCAATAAAGGATCTTCGTTATGATATGAAACTGATGAATTAAAACCACTGATGACAAACAGGGAAAATTGTTCAAAATTGCAAAGACCAATAGCAATAAAGACAGAACCGAGTAGCAATAAGGATCTTCAAGGTTGTCATGAAACTGATGAATCTAAAACGACTCGCTGATAAGAACAGGAAGAAAAATTGTTTAAAATGAAATTGCAAAGACAAATAACAAGGCCATTAGTAACCATAAAATCTTCAAGGTTGTCATGAAACTGATGAATAAAAACGACAGTAGTAAGAACAGAAGCATTCTTCAAGTAATTACGAACAATAACTAATGACCGAGTAGCAGCTCAAAGGTTGCAGTTATTACATAAACTGTCGATTGAAAACTCATGGTAACAGAATGGGAAGAAAAATGTTCAAAAATGAAATTGCAAGATATGCAGCAAAGACAGACAGCCATAAAAGAATCTTCAGGTATTCTAAGCTGACAATCGATATAATAACCAAGGCTGAGGAAAAATTGTTTAAAATGAAATCATAAAGACCAATAACCAGCAAGAATGACCGTAGCAATAAAATATTCAAGTGGTCATGAAACTGATGAATCTAAAACGGCTGATGACAAGAATGGAAAAATTGTTTCCAAATAAATTATTAGAATAATTGGCAATAAGACGGTAAATGCATCAGAGGATCTTCAGGTGGTCATGAACTCATGAAACGAAAAAGACTGATGACAAGAATGGGAAAAATAGTTTCAAACAGTACAATACAATAACAAATAGACGAACCAGTAGCAATAAAAACCTTCAGGCTGTCATGAAACGGTGAACAAAACGACCGATGATAAGAATGGGAAAAATATGTTTCAAAATGAAATTGCAAAGACCAATAGCAATAAAGACAGACCAAGTAACTTAATAAAGAGGATCTTCAGGTTGTCATGAAACTTGATGACTTAAAACGACTGAATGACAGAACGGGAAGAAAAATTGTTTCAAAATGAAATTCAAAATAATATAATAAAGACGAACCTACAAGTAGCAACAAAGCAATCTTCAGGTGGGCATGAACTGATGAAACGAAAACGACTGATGACAAAATGAGAAAATTGTTTCAAAGCAATACAATACAATATCAAATAGACGAGCCGATAACAAGCCAAAACATAGAAGCATGCGAAGCAAATGGGTCTGACAATGATGAAATGCAAGATAGGAAAAATTGTTTCCAAAGATGAATTCAAAACTAATAACAATAAGAACGAACCAGTAATAAAGGATCTTCAATTAAGGAAACTGATAAATCGAAATCTACTGATGACAAGAATGGAGAAAAATTAACTTTAAAATGAAATTGTAAAGACCATTGGCAATAAAGACGAGCCGAGGTACCAATAAAGGATCTTCAAAGTGGTCATGAAACAGTGGATAAAACGACTTGATGGCAAGAACAGGAAGAAAAATTGTTTCAAAAGTAATTCAAAACTAATAACAATAAGATGAACAAGTAGCAATAAAGATCTTCAGTGGTCAGAAACGAAATCAATCTGATGACAAGAATGGAGAAAAATTGGTCACAAAATGATGTTAATAAGAGATAAATTGGCAATAAAGACAGAGCCGAAGAGTACCAATAAAGGATCTTCAGGTGATTCATGAAACTGATCAAACGAAAACGACTGATGACAAGAATGGGAAGAAAAATTGTTCCAAAATAAAATTGCAAGAATTTTATAGCAATAAAGACAGGCCGAGTAGCAATAAGCAAATCTTCAAGGTGGACATGAAACTGATGGTTCAAACGACTGATGATAAGAATGGGGATGAAAAATTGTTTCAAAAATAAAATTGCAAAGACAAGAGCCAGTAAAGACGAACCTGAAGTAGCAATAAAAACCTTCAAAGGCTGTCATGGAAACCGATAAATTCAAAACGACAAGTGACAAGAATGGGGAAGAAAAATTGTTTCAAAATGAAATTGCAAGACAAATAGCAATAAAGACAAGCCAGTAGCAATAAGGATCTGCAGGTGGCCATGAAACTGATGGATTGAAAACGACTGATGACAAATTTGGAAGAAAAATATTCAAAATAATTGCAAGACCAATAACGTAAAGACGAACCTGGTAACAACCAAGAATCTACAGGTGGTCATGGAGCGATAAATCAAGAAATACTGATGACAAGAATGGGAAAGAAAATTGTTTCAAAATAGAGGTGTAAAGACCATTGTGGCAATAAAGTGACAGTACCAATAAGGATCTTCAGGTGAGGTCATGAAACTGATCAAACGAAAACGACTGATGACAAAGTCCCGGGGAAGAAAAATTGTTTCAAAGCAAATTAAAGACACATAGCAATAAGACAGGTAGTAGCAATAAGCAATCTTCAGGTGGACATGGTGATGAATCTAAAACGACTGATGACAGAATAGAGGAAAATTGTTTAAAAATAAGTACAAAGACCGACAGCAGTAAAAGACAGAAAACCTTCGTAACAAGCAAAAACCTTCAGGCTCACCTATGAAAGGATGAATTAAAACGACCGATGACAAGAATGGGGAAGAAAAATTGTTTCAAAATGAAATTGCAAAAGACAAATACTTAATAAAGACAAGCCAGTAGCAATAAAAAGTCTACACAGGTGGCCATGAAACTGATGGATTGAGAAAACGACTGATGACAAGAATAGGGGCATAATATTCAAAATGAAATTGCAAAGACCAATAGCAATAAAGACGAAACTAGTAGCAATAAAGAATCTTCAGATTAATAGAGCGATGTCTAAATCAAAATATACTGATGAAGCAAAATTAAGAAGGAAGAAAAATGTTCCAAAAATAAAAATGCAAGACCAATAGCAATAAAGACGAACGTAAGTAGCAATAAAGAAATCTTCAGGTTGTCTTGAAACTGATGAATTTAAAACGACTGATAACAAAGAATGGAGAAGAAAAATTGTTTCAAAATGAAATTGCAAGACCAATAACATGGGAAGACGAGCCAAGTAGCAATAAAAGGATCTTCAGGTTGTCGCCAAACTGATGAATTAAACGACTAGTGACAAGAACTTGGGGAAGAAAAATTGTTTCAAAATAAAATTACAAAGACAAAATATAGCAATAAAGACAGGCAATTAGCAATAAAGGATCTGCAGGTGAAGCCCATGGTGATGGATTAAGAAAACGGCAGTAGCAAAGTGGAAAAGAAAAATTGTTTAAAAATGAAATTGTTAAGACCATTGTAATAAGACAGACCAAGTAGCAATAAAGGATCGCTGGGTTGTCATGAAACTGATGAATTAAACGACTATTATTAAAGAACAGGGAAGAAAATTGTTTCAAAAATGAAATTCAAAACTAATAACAATAGACGAACCAGAGTAGCAATAAATGATCTTCAGGTGGTCAGGAAACTGATAAAATGAAATCTACTGACAAGAATGGAGAAGAAAAATTGTTCACAAAATGATATTATGAAGACCACATTGGCAATAAGACGACCGAAGTACCAATAAAGGATCTTGAGGTGGTCATGAAACTGATCAAGCAATGACTTGATGAAACAAGGTGGAAGAAAAGTTGTTTAAAATAGTGCAAGAACACATAGCAATAAGATGACCAGTAGCAATAAGGATCTGCAGGTGGCCATAAACTGATGGATTAACGATGATGACAAGTGGGAAGAAAAATATTCAAAATGAGGTACAAAGACCAACAACGTAAAGACAGACCTAGTAACATAAAGAATCTTCAAGGTGGTCATGAAACTGATAAATCAAATATACTGATGACAGAATGGGAAGAAAAATTGTTTCCAAAATACAAATTACTGTGACCATTGGCAACAAAGACGAGCCGAGTACCAATAAAGAGTATCTTCAGGTAGTCATGAAACTGATGAAATAGAAAACGACTTATGAACAAGAATGGGGAAAGAAAAATTGTTTCCAAAGAAATGAAATTGATGAACCATTGGCAATAAAGACGAGCCGAGTACAATAGCAAGGATCTTCAGGTGGTCGTGAAACTGATCAAGCAAAAACGACTGATGACAAGAATAGGAAAGAAAAATTGTTTCCAAAATAAAATTGCAAGACCAGCCACTTGTAAAGACGAACCTAGTAGCAATAACGACGAACCTAGTAGCAATAAGCAATCTTCAGGTGGTCATGAAACTGATGAAACGAAAAACTGATGACAAGAATGGGAAGAAAATTGTTCAAAATGAAATTGCAAGACCAATAACAAAAACAGAGCCAAGTAGCAATAAGGATCTTCAGTTTGTCATGAAACTGATGAATTAAAATACTATTGACAAACGGGAAGAAAATTGTTTCAAAAATAAATTATGAACCAATAACAATAAGACAAAGCCAGTACATGATAAGGATCTTCAGATTGTCATGAAACGATGAATATAAAACAACTTATTAATAAGAACAGGAAGAAAAAGTGTTTCAAAATGAAATTGTTAAGACCAATGACAATAAAGACGAACAAGTAACTAATAAGATCTGCAGGTGGCCATGAAACGGATGGATTGAAAACGACTGATGACAAGAATGCAGGAAGAAAAATGTTTTAAATAACAAATTGCAAGAACCAATAGCAATAAAGACGAGCCAGTAGCAATAAAGGATCTTCAGTTTGTCATGAAACTGATGAATTAAAACTCTGATGACAAGAACGGGGAAGAAAATTATTTCATCCAGAAATTGCCAAGACCAATAACAATAAAGACAACCGGTAGCGATAAAATCTTCAGGTGTCATAAAACTGATGAATCTAAAACAATGACGAAACAAGAACAGGGAAGAAAAATTGTTTCCAAAATGAAATTGAAAGACAAATATATAAGACAGTGAGTAGCGATAAAGGATCTGCAGGTGGCCATGAAACTGATGGATGAAAACGTCTATTTGACAGATGGGAAAGAAAAATGTTTCAAAAATGAAATTGCAAAGACCAATAGCAATAAAGACGAACCTAGTAACAATAAGAATCTTCAGATGGTTAGGCGATAAAATCGAAATATACTAATGACAGAACGGGAAGAAAAATTGTTCCAAAAATGAAATTGCAAAGACCAATAATAAGACGAACCGAGTAATAAAATCATCAAGTGGTCATAAAGCAGTGGACTCTAAAACGACTGATGAAGCAAGAATGGAAAGAAAAATTGTTTCAAAAATGAAATTATTAAGACCATTGGCAATAAAGACGAGCCAAAACCAGCAATAAAGGATCTTCAAGGTTGTCATGAAACTGATAATTAAGAACGACTGATGACATAGGAAGAAAATTATTCAAAAATGAAATTCAAAACTAACAATAAGACGAATCAGTAGCAATAAATGATCTTCAGGTGGTCAGGAAACTGATAAATCGAAATCTACTGATGACAAGAATGGAGAAGAAAAATTGTTCACAAAATGATATTAGCAAAGACCATTGGCAATAAGAGACAGGCCGAGTACCAATAAGGATCTTGAGGTGGTCATGAAACTGATTAAACAGAAACGACTGATGACAAGGTGGGAAGAAAAATTGTTTCAAAATGAAGTACAAGACCAATAGCAATAAAGAAGAACCTAATGCAAAAGAATCTTCAGGTGGTCATGAAACTGATAAATCGAAGTATACTGATGACAAGAATGGGGGATGAAATTTTCGTTTCAAAAATGAAATTGTAAGAAGACCGTGGCAATAAAGACGAGCCAGTACAAATAAAGGATCTTCAGGCTCTCATGAAACCGATGAATTCAAAACGACCGATGAAAAGAATAGGGAAGAAAAATTGTTTCCAAAATGAAATTGCAAGACCAATAACAATAAAGACGAGCCAGTAGCTATAACCAATCTTCAGGTGGTCATGAAAGTGATGAATTAAAAACGATGATGACAAGAACGTTTAAGAAGGTGTTTCAAAATGAGTGCAAGACAAATAGCAATAAAGACAGGCCGAGTAACGTAAAGGATCTGCAGGTGGCCATGAAACGGACGGATTGAAACGACTGATGACAAGAATAGAAGAAAAATGTTCAAAATGAAATTGCAAGATAATAGCCATAAAGACAGACCTAGTAGCAATAAGAATCTTCAGGTTGTGCTTAGTGATAATTAAAACGACCGATGACAAGAATGGAAAACTGTTTCCAAAAATGAAGTGTTAAGACCATTGGCAATAAAGACAGGCCAGTAACGTAAAGGGATCTTCAGGTTGTCCTTCGTGATGAGATTAAAACGACTGATGACAAGAACGGGAAAATTGTTTCAAAAATGAAATTCCAAAACTAATAACAATAAAGACAGACCGAGTAGCAATAAAGACTTCAGGTGGTCAGGAAACTGATCAGAGCAAAACGATGACAAGAAGTGGGAAGAAAAATTGTTCAAAAATAAAATTGCAAAGACACATAGCAATAAAGACAAGCCAGTAGCAATAAGAAGAGGATGCAATTGGCCATCAGAGCGATGAATTAAAACCACTGATGACAAGAACAGGGAAGAAAAATTGTTTCAATAGCAATAAAGACGAACCTAGTAGCAATAAAGAATCTTCAGGTGGTCATGAAACTGATGAAACGAAAACGACTGATGACAAGAATGGGGAAGAAAAAATTGTTTCCAAAAATGAAATTGCAAAGACCAATAGCAATAAAGACGAGCCGAGTAGCAATAAAGAATCTTCAGGTGTCATGAAACTGATGAATTAAAACGACTGATGACAAGAATGGGGAAGAAAAAATTGTTTCCAAAAATGAAATTGCAAAGACCAATAGCAATAAAGACGAGCCGAGTAGCAATAAAGGATCTTCAGGTGGTCATGAAACTGATGAATTAAAAACGACTGATGACAAGAATGGGGAAGAAAAAATTGTTTCCAAAAATGAAATTGCAAAGACCAATAGCAATAAAGACGAGCCGAGTAGCAATAAAGGATCTTCAGGTGTCATGAAACTGATGAATTAAAACGACTGATGACAAGAATGGGGAAGAAAAAATTGTTTCCAAAAATGAAATTGCAAAGACAAATAGCAATAAAGACGAGCCGAGTAGCAATAAAGGATCTTCAGGTGGTCATGAAACTGATGAATTGAAAACGACTGATGACAAGAATGGGGAAGAAAAAATTGTTTCCAAAAATGAAATTGCAAAGACCAATAGCAATAAAGACGAGCCGAGTAGCAATAAAGGATCTTCAGGTTGTCATGAAACTGATGAATTAAAAACGACTGATGACAAGAACGGGGAAGAAAAAATTGTTTCAAAAAATGAAATTGCAAAGACCAATAGCAATAAAGACGAGCCGAGTAGCAATAAAGGATCTTCAGGTGGTCATGAAACTGATGAATTGAAAACGACTGATGACAAGAATGGGGAAGAAAAAATTGTTTCCAAAAATGAAATTGCAAAGACCAATAGCAATAAAGACGAGCCGAGTAGCAATAAAGGATCTTCAGGTGGTCATGAAACTGATGAATTGAAAACGACTGATGACAAGAATGGGGAAGAAAAAATTGTTTCCAAAAATGAAATTGCAAAGACCAATAGCAATAAAGACGAGCCGAGTAGCAATAAAGGATCTTCAGGTGGTCATGAAACTGATGAATTAAAACGACTGATGACAAGAATGGGGAAGAAAAAATTGTTTCCAAAAATGAAATTGCAAAGACAATAGCAATAAAGACGAGCCGAGTAGCAATAAAGGATCTTCAGGTGGTCATGAAACTGATGAATTGAAAACGACTGATGACAAGAATGGGGAAGAAAAAATTGTTTCCAAAAATGAAATTGCAAAGACCAATAGCAATAAAGACGAGCCGAGTAGCAATAAAGGATCTTCAGGTGTCATGAAACTGATGAATTAAAACGACTGATGACAAGAATGGGGAAGAAAAAATTGTTTCCAAAAATGAAATTGCAAAGACCAATAGCAATAAAGACGAGCCGAGTAGCAATAAAGGATCTTCAGGTGTCATGAAACTGATGAATTAAAACGACTGATGACAAGAATGGGGAAGAAAAAATTGTTTCCAAAAATGAAATTGCAAAGACAATAGCAATAAAGACGAGCCGAGTAGCAATAAAGGATCTTCAGGTGGTCATGAAACTGATGAATTAAAACGACTGATGACAAGAATGGGGAAGAAAAAATTGTTTCCAAAAATGAAATTGCAAAGACCAATAGCAATAAAGACGAGCCGAGTAGCAATAAAGGATCTTCAGGTGGTCATGAAACTGATGAATCGAAAACGACTGATGACAAGAATGGGGAAGAAAAAATTGTTTCAAAAATGAAATTGCAAAGACCAATAGCAATAAAGACGAGCCGAGTAGCAATAAAGGATCTTCAGGTGGTCATGAAACTGATGAATCGAAAACGACTGATGACAAGAATGGGGAAGAAAAAATTGTTTCCAAAAATGAAATTGCAAAGACCAATAGCAATAAAGACGAGCCGAGTAGCAATAAAGATCTTCAGGTGGTCATGAAACTGATGAATTAAAACGACTGATGACAAGAATGGGGAAGAAAAAATTGTTTCCAAAAATGAAATTGCAAAGACCAATAGCAATAAAGACGAGCCGAGTAGCAATAAAGATCTTCAGGTGGTCATGAAACTGATGAATCGAAAACGACTGATGACAAGAATGGGGAAGAAAAAATTGTTTCCAAAAATGAAATTGCAAAGACCAATAGCAATAAAGACGAGCCGAGTAGCAATAAAGATCTTCAGGTGGTCATGAAACTGATGAATTCAAAACGACTGATGACAAGAATGGGGAAGAAAAAATTGTTTCCAAAAATGAAATTGCAAAGACCAATAGCAATAAAGACGAGCCGAGTAGCAATAAAGATCTTCAGGTGGTCATGAAACTGATGAATCGAAAACGACTGATGACAAGAATGGGGAAGAAAAAATTGTTTCCAAAAATGAAATTGCAAAGACCAATAGCAATAAAGACGAGCCGAGTAGCAATAAAGATCTTCAGGTGGTCATGAAACTGATGAATTAAAACGACTGATGACAAGAATGGGGAAGAAAAAATTGTTTCCAAAAATGAAATTGCAAAGACCAATAGCAATAAAGACGAGCCGAGTAGCAATAAAGGATCTTCAGGTGGTCATGAAACTGATGAATTAAAAACGACTGATGACAAGAATGGGGAAGAAAAAATTGTTTCCAAAAATGAAATTGCAAAGACCAATAGCAATAAAGACGAGCCGAGTAGCAATAAAGGATCTTCAGGTGGTCATGAAACTGATGAATCTAAAACGACTGATGACAAGAATGGGGAAGAAAAAATTGTTTCCAAAAATGAAATTGCAAAGACCAATAGCAATAAAGACGAGCCGAGTAGCAATAAAGGATCTTCAGGTGGTCATGAAACTGATGAATTGAAAACGACTGATGACAAGAATGGGGAAGAAAAAATTGTTTCCAAAAATGAAATTGCAAAGACCAATAGCAATAAAGACGAGCCGAGTAGCAATAAAGGATCTTCAGGTGGTCATGAAACTGATGAATTAAAAACGACTGATGACAAGAATGGGGAAGAAAAAATTGTTTCCAAAAATGAAATTGCAAAGACCAATAGCAATAAAGACGAGCCGAGTAGCAATAAAGGATCTTCAGGTGTCATGAAACTGATGAATTGAAAACGACTGATGACAAGAATGGGGAAGAAAAAATTGTTTCCAAAAATGAAATTGCAAAGACCAATAGCAATAAAGACGAGCCGAGTAGCAATAAAGGATCTTCAGGTGGTCATGAAACTGATGAATTAAAACGACTGATGACAAGAATGGGGAAGAAAAAATTGTTTCCAAAAATGAAATTGCAAAGACCAATAGCAATAAAGACGAGCCGAGTAGCAATAAAGGATCTTCAGGTGGTCATGAAACTGATGAATTGAAAACGACTGATGACAAGAATGGGGAAGAAAAAATTGTTTCCAAAAATGAAATTGCAAAGACCAATAGCAATAAAGACGAGCCAAGTAGCAATAAAGGATCTTCAGGTGTCATGAAACTGATGAATTAAAAACGACTGATGACAAGAATGGGGAAGAAAAAATTGTTTCCAAAAATGAAATTGCAAAGACCAATAGCAATAAAGACGAGCCGAGTAGCAATAAAGAATCTTCAGGTGGTCATGAAACTGATGAATCGAAAACGACTGATGACAAGAATGGGGAAGAAAAAATTGTTTCCAAAAATGAAATTGCAAAGACCAATAGCAATAAAGACGAGCCGAGTAGCAATAAAGAATCTTCAGGTGGTCATGAAACTGATGAATTAAAACGACTGATGACAAGAATGGGGAAGAAAAAATTGTTTCCAAAAATGAAATTGCAAAGACCAATAGCAATAAAGACGAGCCGAGTAGCAATAAAGGATCTTCAGGTTGTCATGAAACTGATGAATTAAAAACGACTGATGACAAGAATGGGGAAGAAAAAATTGTTTCCAAAAATGAAATTGCAAAGACCAATAGCAATAAAGACGAGCCGAGTAGCAATAAAGATCTTCAGGTGTCATGAAACTGATGAATTAAAACGACTGATGACAAGAATGGGGAAGAAAAAATTGTTTCCAAAAATGAAATTGCAAAGACCAATAGCAATAAAGACGAGCCGAGTAGCAATAAAGGATCTTCAGGTGTCATGAAACTGATGAATTAAAACGACTGATGACAAGAATGGGGAAGAAAAAATTGTTTCCAAAAATGAAATTGCAAAGACCAATAGCAATAAAGACGAGCCGAGTAGCAATAAAGGATCTGCAGGTGGCCATGAAACTGATGGATTGAAAACGACTGATGACAAGAATGGGGAAGAAAAAATTGTTTCAAAAAATGAAATTGCAAAGACCAATAGCAATAAAGACGAACCGAGTAGCAATAAAGATCTTCAGGTGTCATGAAACTGATGAATTAAAAACGACTGATGACAAGAATGGGGAAGAAAAAATTGTTTCCAAAAATGAAATTGCAAAGACCAATAGCAATAAAGACGAACCGAGTAGCAATAAAAATCTTCAGGTGGTCATGAAACTGATGAATCTAAAACGACTGATGACAAGAATGGGGAAGAAAAAATTGTTTCCAAAAATGAAATTGCAAAGACCAATAGCAATAAAGACGAGCCGAGTAGCAATAAAGGATCTTCAGGTGGTCATGAAACTGATGAATTGAAAACGACTGATGACAAGAATGGGGAAGAAAAAATTGTTTCCAAAAATGAAATTGCAAAGACCAATAGCAATAAAGACGAGCCGAGTAGCAATAAAGATCTTCAGGTGTCATGAAACTGATGAATCAAAACGACTGATGACAAGAATGGGGAAGAAAAAATTGTTTCCAAAAATGAAATTGCAAAGACCAATAGCAATAAAGACGAGCCGAGTAGCAATAAAAAATCTTCAGGTGGTCATGAAACTGATGAATTAAAAACGACTGATGACAAGAATGGGGAAGAAAAAATTGTTTCCAAAAATGAAATTGCAAAGACCAATAGCAATAAAGACGAGCCGAGTAGCAATAAAGGATCTTCAGGTTGTCATGAAACTGATGAATTAAAAACGACTGATGACAAGAATGGGGAAGAAAAAATTGTTTCCAAAAATGAAATTGCAAAGACCAATAGCAATAAAGACGAGCCGAGTAGCAATAAAGGATCTTCAGGTGGTCATGAAACTGATGAATTGAAAACGACTGATGACAAGAATGGGGAAGAAAAAATTGTTTCCAAAAATGAAATTGCAAAGACCAATAGCAATAAAGACGAGCCGAGTAGCAATAAAGGATCTTCAGGTGGTCATGAAACTGATGAATCTAAAACGACTGATGACAAGAATGGGGAAGAAAAAATTGTTTCCAAAAATGAAATTGCAAAGACCAATAGCAATAAAGACGAGCCGAGTAGCAATAAAAATCTTCAGGCTGTCATGAAACCGATGAATTCAAAACGACCGATGACAAGAATGGGGAAGAAAAAATTGTTTCCAAAAATGAAATTGCAAAGACCAATAGCAATAAAGACGAGCCGAGTAGCAATAAAGGATCTTCAGGTGGTCATGAAACTGATGAATTAAAAACGACTGATGACAAGAATGGGGAAGAAAAAATTGTTTCCAAAAATGAAATTGCAAAGACCAATAGCAATAAAGACGAGCCGAGTAGCAATAAAGAATCTTCAGGTGGTCATGAAACTGATGAATTGAAAACGACTGATGACAAGAATGGGGAAGAAAAAATTGTTTCCAAAAATGAAATTGCAAAGACCAATAGCAATAAAGACGAGCCGAGTAGCAATAAAGGATCTTCAGGTGTCATGAAACTGATGAATTAAAAACGACTGATGACAAGAATGGGGAAGAAAAAATTGTTTCCAAAAATGAAATTGCAAAGACCAATAGCAATAAAGACGAGCCGAGTAGCAATAAAGGATCTTCAGGTGGTCATGAAACTGATGAATCTGAAAACGACTGATGACAAGAATGGGGAAGAAAAAATTGTTTCCAAAAATGAAATTGCAAAGACCAATAGCAATAAAGACGAGCCGAGTAGCAATAAAGGATCTTCAGGTGGTCATGAAACTGATGAATTAAAAACGACTGATGACAAGAATGGGGAAGAAAAAATTGTTTCCAAAAATGAAATTGCAAAGACCAATAGCAATAAAGACGAGCCGAGTAGCAATAAAGGATCTTCAGGTGGTCATGAAACTGATGAATCGAAAACGACTGATGACAAGAATGGGGAAGAAAAAATTGTTTCCAAAAATGAAATTGCAAAGACCAATAGCAATAAAGACGAGCCGAGTAGCAATAAAGAATCTTCAGGTGGTCATGAAACTGATGAATCGAAAACGACTGATGACAAGAATGGGGAAGAAAAAATTGTTTCCAAAAATGAAATTGCAAAGACCAATAGCAATAAAGACGAGCCGAGTAGCAATAAAGATCTTCAGGTGGTCATGAAACTGATGAATCGAAAACGACTGATGACAAGAATGGGGAAGAAAAAATTGTTTCCAAAAATGAAATTGCAAAGACCAATAGCAATAAAGACGAGCCGAGTAGCAATAAAGAATCTTCAGGTGGTCATGAAACTGATGAATTAAAAACGACTGATGACAAGAATGGGGAAGAAAAAATTGTTTCCAAAAATGAAATTGCAAAGACCAATAGCAATAAAGACGAGCCGAGTAGCAATAAAGGATCTTCAGGTGGTCATGAAACTGATGAATTAAAAACGACTGATGACAAGAACGGGGAAGAAAAAATTGTTTCCAAAAATGAAATTGCAAAGACCAATAGCAATAAAGACGAGCCGAGTAGCAATAAAGGATCTTCAGGTGGTCATGAAACTGATGAATCTAAAACGACTGATGACAAGAATGGGGAAGAAAAAATTGTTTCCAAAAATGAAATTGCAAAGACCAATAGCAATAAAGACGAGCCGAGTAGCAATAAAGGATCTTCAGGTGTCATGAAACTGATGAATTAAAAACGACTGATGACAAGAATGGGGAAGAAAAAATTGTTTCCAAAAATGAAATTGCAAAGACCAATAGCAATAAAGACGAGCCGAGTAGCAATAAAGGATCTTCAGGTGTCATGAAACTGATGAATTAAAACGACTGATGACAAGAATGGGGAAGAAAAAATTGTTTCCAAAAATGAAATTGCAAAGACCAATAGCAATAAAGACGAGCCGAGTAGCAATAAAGGATCTTCAGGTGGTCATGAAACTGATGAATTAAAACGACTGATGACAAGAATGGGGAAGAAAAAATTGTTTCCAAAAATGAAATTGCAAAGACCAATAGCAATAAAGACGAGCCGAGTAGCAATAAAGATCTTCAGGTGTCATGAAACTGATGAATTAAAACGACTGATGACAAGAATGGGGAAGAAAAAATTGTTTCCAAAAATGAAATTGCAAAGACCAATAGCAATAAAGACGAGCCGAGTAGCAATAAAGGATCTTCAGGTGGTCATGAAACTGATGAATTAAAAACGACTGATGACAAGAATGGGGAAGAAAAAATTGTTTCCAAAAATGAAATTGCAAAGACCAATAGCAATAAAGACGAGCCGAGTAGCAATAAAGGATCTTCAGGTGTCATGAAACTGATGAATTAAAAACGACTGATGACAAGAATGGGGAAGAAAAAATTGTTTCCAAAAATGAAATTGCAAAGACCAATAGCAATAAAGACGAGCCGAGTAGCAATAAAGGATCTTCAGGTGGTCATGAAACTGATGAATTAAAACGACTGATGACAAGAATGGGAAGAAAAAATTGTTTCCAAAAATGAAATTGCAAAGACCAATAGCAATAAAGACGAGCCGAGTAGCAATAAAGATCTTCAGGTGGTCATGAAACTGATGAATTAAAACGACTGATGACAAGAATGGGGAAGAAAAAATTGTTTCCAAAAATGAAATTGCAAAGACCAATAGCAATAAAGACGAGCCGAGTAGCAATAAAGGATCTTCAGGTGTCATGAAACTGATGAATCTAAAACGACTGATGACAAGAATGGGGAAGAAAAAATTGTTTCCAAAAATGAAATTGCAAAGACCAATAGCAATAAAGACGAGCCGAGTAGCAATAAAGGATCTTCAGGTGGTCATGAAACTGATCAAACGAAAACGACTGATGACAAGAATGGGGAAGAAAAAATTGTTTCCAAAAATGAAATTGCAAAGACCAATAGCAATAAAGACGAGCCGAGTAGCAATAAAGGATCTTCAGGTGTCATGAAACTGATGAATTAAAACGACTGATGACAAGAATGGGGAAGAAAAAATTGTTTCCAAAAATGAAATTGCAAAGACCAATAGCAATAAAGACGAGCCGAGTAGCAATAAAGAATCTTCAGGTGTCATGAAACTGATGAATTAAAACGACTGATGACAAGAATGGGGAAGAAAAAATTGTTTCCAAAAATGAAATTGCAAAGACCAATAGCAATAAAGACGAGCCGAGTAGCAATAAAGGATCTTCAGGTGGTCATGAAACTGATGAATTGAAAACGACTGATGACAAGAATGGGGAAGAAAAAATTGTTTCCAAAAATGAAATTGCAAAGACCAATAGCAATAAAGACGAGCCGAGTAGCAATAAAGGATCTTCAGGTGTCATGAAACTGATGAATTAAAAACGACTGATGACAAGAATGGGGAAGAAAAAATTGTTTCCAAAAATGAAATTGCAAAGACCAATAGCAATAAAGACGAGCCGAGTAGCAATAAAGGATCTTCAGGTGTCATGAAACTGATGAATTAAAAACGACTGATGACAAGAATGGGGAAGAAAAAATTGTTTCCAAAAATGAAATTGCAAAGACCAATAGCAATAAAGACGAGCCGAGTAGCAATAAAGGATCTTCAGGTGGTCATGAAACTGATGAATCAAAACGACTGATGACAAGAATGGGGAAGAAAAAATTGTTTCCAAAAATGAAATTGCAAAGACCAATAGCAATAAAGACGAGCCGAGTAGCAATAAAGGATCTTCAGGTGGTCATGAAACTGATGAATTAAAACGACTGATGACAAGAATGGGGAAGAAAAAATTGTTTCCAAAAATGAAATTGCAAAGACCAATAGCAATAAAGACGAGCCGAGTAGCAATAAAGGATCTTCAGGTGTCATGAAACTGATGAATTAAAACGACTGATGACAAGAATGGGGAAGAAAAAATTGTTTCCAAAAATGAAATTGCAAAGACCAATAGCAATAAAGACGAGCCGAGTAGCAATAAAGGATCTTCAGGTGGTCATGAAACTGATGAATTGAAAACGACTGATGACAAGAATGGGGAAGAAAAAATTGTTTCCAAAAATGAAATTGCAAAGACCAATAGCAATAAAGACGAGCCGAGTAGCAATAAAGATCTTCAGGTGGTCATGAAACTGATGAATCGAAAACGACTGATGACAAGAATGGGGAAGAAAAAATTGTTTCCAAAAATGAAATTGCAAAGACCAATAGCAATAAAGACGAGCCGAGTAGCAATAAAGGATCTTCAGGTGGTCATGAAACTGATGAATCGAAAACGACTGATGACAAGAATGGGGAAGAAAAAATTGTTTCCAAAAATGAAATTGCAAAGACCAATAGCAATAAAGACGAGCCGAGTAGCAATAAAGATCTTCAGGTGGTCATGAAACTGATGAATTAAAAACGACTGATGACAAGAATGGGGAAGAAAAAATTGTTTCCAAAAATGAAATTGCAAAGACCAATAGCAATAAAGACGAGCCGAGTAGCAATAAAGGATCTTCAGGTGTCATGAAACTGATGAATTAAAAACGACTGATGACAAGAATGGGGAAGAAAAAATTGTTTCCAAAAATGAAATTGCAAAGACCAATAGCAATAAAGACGAGCCGAGTAGCAATAAAGGATCTTCAGGTGGTCATGAAACTGATGAATCTAAAACGACTGATGACAAGAATGGGAAGAAAAAATTGTTTCCAAAAATGAAATTGCAAAGACCAATAGCAATAAAGACGAGCCGAGTAGCAATAAAGGATCTTCAGGTGGTCATGAAACTGATGAATTAAAAACGACTGATGACAAGAATGGGGAAGAAAAAATTGTTTCCAAAAATGAAATTGCAAAGACCAATAGCAATAAAGACGAGCCGAGTAGCAATAAAGGATCTGCAGGTGGCCATGAAACTGATGGATTGAAAACGACTGATGACAAGAATGGGGAAGAAAAAATTGTTTCCAAAAATGAAATTGCAAAGACCAATAGCAATAAAGACGAGCCGAGTAGCAATAAAGGATCTTCAGGTGGTCATGAAACTGATGAATCGAAAACGACTGATGACAAGAATGGGGAAGAAAAAATTGTTTCCAAAAATGAAATTGCAAAGACCAATAGCAATAAAGACGAGCCGAGTAGCAATAAAGGATCTTCAGGTGGTCATGAAACTGATGAATTAAAACGACTGATGACAAGAATGGGGAAGAAAAAATTGTTTCCAAAAATGAAATTGCAAAGACCAATAGCAATAAAGACGAGCCGAGTAGCAATAAAGGATCTTCAGGTTGTCATGAAACTGATGAATTAAAAACGACTGATGACAAGAATGGGGAAGAAAAAATTGTTTCCAAAAATGAAATTGCAAAGACCAATAGCAATAAAGACGAGCCGAGTAGCAATAAAGGATCTTCAGGTGGTCATGAAACTGATGAATCTAAAACGACTGATGACAAGAATGGGGAAGAAAAAATTGTTTCCAAAAATGAAATTGCAAAGACCAATAGCAATAAAGACGAGCCGAGTAGCAATAAAGGATCTTCAGGTGTCATGAAACTGATGAATTAAAAACGACTGATGACAAGAATGGGGAAGAAAAAATTGTTTCCAAAAATGAAATTGCAAAGACCAATAGCAATAAAGACGAGCCGAGTAGCAATAAAGGATCTTCAGGTGGTCATGAAACTGATAAATCGAAATCTACTGATGACAAGAATGGGGAAGAAAAAATTGTTTCCAAAAATGAAATTGCAAAGACCAATAGCAATAAAGACGAGCCGAGTAGCAATAAAGAATCTTCAGGCTGTCATGAAACTGATGAATCAAAACGACTGATGACAAGAATGGGGAAGAAAAAATTGTTTCCAAAAATGAAATTGCAAAGACCAATAGCAATAAAGACGAGCCGAGTAGCAATAAAGGATCTTCAGGTGGTCATGAAACTGATGAATTAAAAACGACTGATGACAAGAATGGGGAAGAAAAAATTGTTTCCAAAAATGAAATTGCAAAGACCAATAGCAATAAAGACGAGCCGAGTAGCAATAAAGGATCTTCAGGATGTCATGAAACTGATGAATTAAAAACGACTGATGACAAGAATGGGGAAGAAAAAATTGTTTCCAAAAATGAAATTGCAAAGACCAATAGCAATAAAGACGAGCCGAGTAGCAATAAAGATCTTCAGGTGTCATGAAACTGATGAATTAAAACGACTGATGACAAGAATGGGGAAGAAAAAATTGTTTCCAAAAATGAAATTGCAAAGACCAATAGCAATAAAGACGAGCCGAGTAGCAATAAAGGATCTTCAGGTGTCATGAAACTGATGAATTAAAACGACTGATGACAAGAATGGGGAAGAAAAAATTGTTTCCAAAAATGAAATTGCAAAGACCAATAGCAATAAAGACGAGCCGAGTAGCAATAAACAATCTTCAGGTGGTCATGAAACTGATGAATTCAAAACGACCGATGACAAGAATGGGGAAGAAAAAATTGTTTCCAAAAATGAAATTGCAAAGACCAATAGCAATAAAGACGAGCCGAGTAGCAATAAAGATCTTCAGGTGTCATGAAACTGATGAATTAAAAACGACTGATGACAAGAATGGGGAAGAAAAAATTGTTTCCAAAAATGAAATTGCAAAGACCAATAGCAATAAAGACGAGCCGAGTAGCAATAAAGGATCTTCAGGTGGTCATGAAACTGATCAATCGAAAACGACTGATGACAAGAATGGGGAAGAAAAAATTGTTTCCAAAAATGAAATTGCAAAGACCAATAGCAATAAAGACGAGCCGAGTAGCAATAAAGATCTTCAGGTGGTCATGAAACTGATGAATCAAAACGACTGATGACAAGAATGGGAAGAAAAAATTGTTTCCAAAAATGAAATTGCAAAGACCAATAGCAATAAAGACGAGCCGAGTAGCAATAAAGGATCTTCAGGTGTCATGAAACTGATGAATTAAAACGACTGATGACAAGAATGGGGAAGAAAAAATTGTTTCCAAAAATGAAATTGCAAAGACCAATAGCAATAAAGACGAGCCGAGTAGCAATAAAGGATCTTCAGGTGTCATGAAACTGATGAATTAAAAACGACTGATGACAAGAATGGGGAAGAAAAAATTGTTTCCAAAAATGAAATTGCAAAGACCAATAGCAATAAAGACGAGCCGAGTAGCAATAAAGGATCTTCAGGTGGTCATGAAACTGATGAATCTAAAACGACTGATGACAAGAATGGGGAAGAAAAAATTGTTTCCAAAAATGAAATTGCAAAGACCAATAGCAATAAAGACGAGCCGAGTAGCAATAAAGGATCTTCAGGTGGCCATGAAACTGATGAATTAAAACGACTGATGACAAGAATGGGGAAGAAAAAATTGTTTCCAAAAATGAAATTGCAAAGACCAATAGCAATAAAGACGAGCCGAGTAGCAATAAAGAATCTTCAGGTGTCATGAAACTGATGAATCAAAACGACTGATGACAAGAATGGGGAAGAAAAAATTGTTTCCAAAAATGAAATTGCAAAGACCAATAGCAATAAAGACGAGCCGAGTAGCAATAAAGATCTTCAGGTGGTCATGAAACTGATGAATTAAAAACGACTGATGACAAGAATGGGGAAGAAAAAATTGTTTCCAAAAATGAAATTGCAAAGACCAATAGCAATAAAGACGAGCCGAGTAGCAATAAAGGATCTTCAGGTGGTCATGAAACTGATGAATTGAAAACGACTGATGACAAGAATGGGGAAGAAAAAATTGTTTCCAAAAATGAAATTGCAAAGACCAATAGCAATAAAGACGAGCCGAGTAGCAATAAAGGATCTTCAGGTGGTCATGAAACTGATGAATTGAAAACGACTGATGACAAGAATGGGGAAGAAAAAATTGTTTCCAAAAATGAAATTGCAAAGACCAATAGCAATAAAGACGAGCCGAGTAGCAATAAAGGATCTTCAGGTGTCATGAAACTGATGAATCTAAAACGACTGATGACAAGAATGGGGAAGAAAAAATTGTTTCCAAAAATGAAATTGCAAAGACCAATAGCAATAAAGACGAGCCGAGTAGCAATAAAGGATCTTCAGGTGGTCATGAAACTGATGAATCGAAAACGACTGATGACAAGAATGGGGAAGAAAAAATTGTTTCCAAAAATGAAATTGCAAAGACCAATAGCAATAAAGACGAGCCGAGTAGCAATAAAGAATCTTCAGGTGGTCATGAAACTGATGAATCGAAAACGACTGATGACAAGAATGGGGAAGAAAAAATTGTTTCCAAAAATGAAATTGCAAAGACCAATAGCAATAAAGACGAGCCGAGTAGCAATAAAGATCTTCAGGTGGTCATGAAACTGATGAATCGAAAACGACTGATGACAAGAATGGGGAAGAAAAAATTGTTTCCAAAAATGAAATTGCAAAGACCAATAGCAATAAAGACGAGCCGAGTAGCAATAAAGAATCTTCAGGTGGTCATGAAACTGATGAATCGAAAACGACTGATGACAAGAATGGGGAAGAAAAAATTGTTTCCAAAAATGAAATTGCAAAGACCAATAGCAATAAAGACGAGCCGAGTAGCAATAAAGGATCTTCAGGTGTCATGAAACTGATGAATTAAAACGACTGATGACAAGAATGGGGAAGAAAAAATTGTTTCCAAAAATGAAATTGCAAAGACCAATAGCAATAAAGACGAGCCGAGTAGCAATAAAGATCTTCAGGTGTCATGAAACTGATGAATTAAAACGACTGATGACAAGAATGGGGAAGAAAAAATTGTTTCCAAAAATGAAATTGCAAAGACCAATAGCAATAAAGACGAGCCGAGTAGCAATAAAGGATCTTCAGGTGTCATGAAACTGATGAATTAAAACGACTGATGACAAGAATGGGGAAGAAAAAATTGTTTCCAAAAATGAAATTGCAAAGACCAATAGCAATAAAGACGAGCCGAGTAGCAATAAAGGATCTTCAGGTGTCATGAAACTGATGAATTAAAAACGACTGATGACAAGAATGGGGAAGAAAAAATTGTTTCCAAAAATGAAATTGCAAAGACCAATAGCAATAAAGACGAGCCGAGTAGCAATAAAGGATCTTCAGGTTGTCATGAAACTGATGAATTAAAACGACTGATGACAAGAATGGGGAAGAAAAAATTGTTTCCAAAAATGAAATTGCAAAGACCAATAGCAATAAAGACGAGCCGAGTAGCAATAAAGGATCTTCAGGTGGTCATGAAACTGATGAATTGAAAACGACTGATGACAAGAATGGGAAGAAAAAATTGTTTCCAAAAATGAAATTGCAAAGACCAATAGCAATAAAGACGAGCCGAGTAGCAATAAAGAATCTTCAGGTGGTCATGAAACT
>BMAO01023794.1:0-15592 GCA_019973975.1 Trichonephila clavata
TTTTGCAAACAGGCGAACACAAAACGCTTTGTGTTCACTAGTCGCCATTTTTCTACTAGCGTGCTGATGGGCGCAAAAGGGGGAAAAGATCAACGTACGTTTCATGTGCACGCGCACACATGCTTTCAAACAAAATTGTTTCAGTTGATTTTTCACTCGATGTACGAGTTCTACAAATATGTTATATGTAATAAATACTAAAATGCGTTAAAACTCTGATATTCTTTTAGAAACACCTGGTATAATTTTTATGAATTTTTTAATGTGTAAGAAGAAAGTGTAAGAAGAAACTCAAATTTTATGCACGAAAATATGGAATAATTTTTTATTACTTCTTAAAACAAAAATACTTTAATAAGAATGTTTTGAAACATCGCATGGAACATTTTGATATAAAACAAATCAAGTGGTGCAAAGAAATTTTAGCATTTGACTGTTAGAAACATTTAATATTTCCCCCAAAATTCTATCGTAAATATTATTTAATAACTAATTAAAGAGATTTTAAAAACTTCAGTTTATCAAATTACGTCTTTTGTATTGCAAATCAAAAAGTATTGGAGAGTTAAATTCATAACAAAACATTAAAATCCTTACTTTTAATTTGCCCTGTATGATATTGAATCATTGTAATCACTTTCTCCTACGAGATTTTAAATTATTTATTGAACATAAAGTATAAATTGGATTAAAATTATATATATTTGGAATAATTATAAATAAAGGGAAATCGCATGTTAAATATAAAATTAAATTAATGAACAGATTATTATGTTTCCTTTTATGTGGTATTAATTAAATAGATTAACAATATATTAAAACATTTGTCTCCCAATAACTTTTCTAGTCTCCGAAGGGATAATTTAAACAAAGTTCTCATTCGTTAAATCTAATTGACTTATATGAACCAAAAGTTTTCAGATCCACGTCAAAATAATAAAAACTGCAAGTCAAAGGTTAAGCTAATAATGCTCCTATTTTTCTTTTTCAAATGTAATAAAAAAATACTTTTTTTATTCAAATGTACAAATGGAAACGGAAAGAGTATATATATATATATAATATATATATATATATATATATACATTACTTTAAGAAGCTATAAAGGTTAACTCCCCATTTATGGGGTCTCAGGGGTGTTAACTTTTTCTGGGGAGGGCTGAAAATATAAACAATATTCAAATACATATAACTCTTTTAAATTAAAATTAAATAATGCGAATCTTTTACACATTATTTATAAAGGAATGAGGCTTCAGAAAAGTGTAAAATGTTTAAAATATAATCATAATTTTAAGAATTATAAGCATATGAAAATAAGAAATTTTTTATAAGAAATATTAATTAAGTTTTACTGCGCACATGCTATTTTCAAATATACTGGCTTTAATTACTAGCAATAAGTTGATTTAGGAAGTTAAATTTATCCTTATTACACCGTAATAAATTTAAATAAATTGAATAATAAATTATGTTTTTTAAAAAATTAAAAAAATTATATTTTCAAATTTTTTGAAAAAAATTCCATATTTTTCAAATATTTTGAAATACAAAAGGCATATTATTCTTAATTTACTAGGGATTAACGTGTATGATACATTTTATAATTCTATAAAATTTTATGCATTAAAGACTACTATTTTAGAAAATAGCGTTCACGCAGTAAAACTTATTTAATATTTCTTATAAAAAAACTTTTATATTTATATGCTTATAATTTTAAAAATTATGATTATATTTTAAACATTTTACATTTTTCTGAAGCCTCTCTCTCATTCCCTTATAAATAATATTTGAAATATTCGAATTATTTAATTTTAATTTAAAAGAGTTATATGTATTTGATAATTGTTTATATTTTCAGCCCTCCGGAAAAAGTTAACACCCCTGAGACCCCTTATAAAAATGTCAAATATAATTTTTTCCTGAATCTAAAGAATGATTATAAGCCTCGTGAAGACAAATAAAATATACGGATATAATACATGGTTTAAAAATTAGAATGTGTCAAAATTTCTAGTAGTAATTAAATAACACATTTTAGTTAAAATTTAAATACACTGGAAAACGATACTCGTGTTAATGTTTGGCAGTCTTCTTAGTGTATAGTTAGATCTAAGTAATTTTAAATAGAACTTTTAGAAAAATTGTTTAGTTTAAGTATAGTAGTTTTTTCCTTGTCTGAGTTTTACTCAAATGATGCTCGATTTTCGTAAGATATACACTGCTGGCCACCTTAAATGCAACACCCTGAAGGAATCACGCAAATAACATGAAATTTACAACATGCATTAGGAGGTAAGCGTGCTAGGAGGCATAGTGGAGGTAAGATATGCAAATGATTAGAATTTCAGCGCAGACACGCATCACACACGCCTGTGGTGCCACCTCAAAGCGCAATTTAAGGCTTGGAGATTTCGACGATTTCAAGTTCGGCAATTGTGTTTTTCTTGTGGTTTTTTCAAAAAATGATCAGTTATGTCTCGTAGAAAACAGCGATCAGCTTTTGATCAAGTATCCGAGTTCGACAGAGGAAGGATAGTGGCCTACCGAGATTGTGGATTATCTTTCAGGGAAATCGGTAGTCGTGTTGGACGAAACCAAACAACTGTAATGCGGATATGTGACCGTTGGATGCAGGAGGGTACGACGGACCGACGTGGTCGATCGCATCCACCTCAGTGCACCACTTCACGTGAGGCTAGGCAAATGTGCGCATGCAGTGACGGATCGCTCATTCACATCACGAACCATAGAGTGAGCACATTGAGTCTTTAACGCATCATTCAGTTTCTGAGCGTACCATTCGGCGCCGTTCACAGCAGAGTGGTTTGTCCGCAAGACGTCCATTGCTTGGTCAACCTTGACACAGAACCACAGATGTCTCCGCCACCAATGGTGCGATGAAAGAGGATGTGGGCGGCAGAATGGAATGAAGTTGTCTTTACTGACGAATCACGCATCTGTCTGCAACACCACGATGGTCGGATTCGAGTCTGGAGACACCATGGAGAGAAGATGCTGAACAGGCACCGCCACACTGGTTCTGCACCGGGTATTATGGTATGGGGTGGTATTGGATATCACTCTCGCACTCCTCTAGTACGCATTGCTGTACTTTAAACAGCCAGTGCTACATCTCTGAGCTGTTGGAGCCAGTTGTCCTACCTTACCTTCAGGGCTTGGCCACAGCCATTTTTTAACAGGATAAAGCGCGACCACACGTGACACGCATTGTCCAAAGGTTCTTCGTCAATCACCAGATTGAATTGCTGACTTGGCCGGCTCGCTCTCCTGATCTTCCGCCGATAGAGATCATGTGGTCCATGGTTGCTCAATGATTGACCCAGATTACACCCCAGCTGCCACACCAGATCAGCTTTGGCAACTTGGGGATGCTTCTTGGTCTGCTGTACCCCAAGAACACATCCAAAGTCTTTTTGAATCAATGCCGAGGTGTGTGGCAGCGGTGATCTCCAACAATGACGACTACTCTGGTTACTGATTCTGGCAGGAACCATACTTCGCAGAAGTCTATAAATCTAATCATTTGATGCTTGGTCAATTTGTTATCTACAAAATACATTTTGTTGTGATATCTTTTGTCTTTCTTGGTGTTACATTTAGGGTGGCCAGCAAAGTAATTTGTTTTTGACTGAAAACAGAATTTTTAGTCTTCTTCTCTAAAATATATAAATTATTTTTTTTAAAAAGTACATTATGCTATTTTTTTTTTTATCTGTAAAAAATACCTTTTACAGAAGTTAAAAATAATCATTTATAAAATCTGAATATTTAAAAAGTAAGTAAGTCCAGGAAACTACAGATTTTTATGATCAAATTCTTGCAATATAATTACATTCAATTCTAATATTTATTTTTATTTCCATTTACTAAAGATGTTTATAAATTTGCTATCGATGTTTATTTCCGTAGATAGAAAAATAAGGAACAAAATCAATGAAATTTTTTCAGAATTTTAATTAACAGTTCGAGTAAAAAAAAAAAAAAAAACATAAAAAAAACAAAGTTGTTCTTAAAATAAGTAATGACGCTATTCATAGATTTAAAAATAACATAAATTTTCCGAAATGGTTAATTTTTTAATTCAAATATTCAGATTTGTTTTCAAATGTATGATATGAATTCAGTTTTTTATATTAAAAATTATACACTTTGATAATAAAATTTTTCTACCAAATTTAGAAAAACAAGTAATAATACTTATATTTTATTAAATCTAACAAATAATAAATCTGTGATAGCTTATTATAATGTTAAAAAATATTAATCTCATTTCTAGAGCTTCTTGTCTAGCATTTTTTGTAAATCTTTCGAAAACTACTGTTTTAAATAATGTTAAAAAGCACCATACTTTCAAGAATCTCTCATAAGTTTTTACATACGATTTCATTGCCTATATATAAAATTTAAGAAATTTGTTGTTGAAAAAAAAAGGTACAGATTTATATAAAATATCCAAAAATACATAAGAAAATTTTCAATATGAATCTTTGCGTATTACTAGACTTCTAAAATTCTACTGTAGAAAAAAATAATAAAAATTATTTTTCCAGCGACGTAAATCTTCAATGTAATTCAATCTTTTAAAAGAATTCACACTCTTCTACATCACTTCCTAATTTATATTGCAAAATTCTTTTCAGAATCTTCGAGATAAAATTGTTCTAGAAAACCCAATTTTGAAAATATTTAACATTTTTATATATTTGTTTCTATCCCTTTTCGAATGTTTTAGATGAAAACAAACCTCCCAAATCAGACGGAGAATCTTAGCAGAAAAATCCTCCTGGCTACAATAAAATGATTTCGATGTTGGCCTAAGGTGAAATAAAAAAAAAACATCCGTAACAGAATTGATATTGTTTCAAAATTGATCTATATGTTTCACCAAATAGCTGTGATACGTGTAGGAAACTTCAGTAAATACGACATAGTCATGACCATTCTATCAGAAGTCACGAAAAAATGAAATCCAGCTTGAATCACAGCCATTGAAACGTGACTTTGCCTTATTATTTCTTGCAACATTTTTTTTCATACTCCGCCATTTTAGTTGCATTTGTATTGTGCAAAACATATCCCTGACTATTAGGCTTCCAGAAAACAAGTGAAGTAATACGTATAATTGCGGTAACGCTTCGGAACTAGACTTAAAACTTAAAGTTACGTGCATAATTCCTTAGATTAAATTTATTACACGTCTGGTTAATTGAAATCGATTATATATCTGAAAAAAGCAATATGCTCTGATATTAGTATTAATTTTTAAAGTTTCTTAAAAAAATTTCATTAGAATTTTTTTTAATGATTTAATGTGTCTAACAATATATTTATGCAACTTGCCGTTAGCTTACTTGCAAAAAAAATCGTATTTCAAAAAAAAAATTCGTATCTGTTATTTTATATTTCAAGGACATTAAAATGTTAAGCATTCGGGCTACTGTAGGTCTTAGCTTGAAAACTGTGAATTGTTTTTTAATTGCCTTATTTCTTTAGGGGAACAACACTAAAAAAAATAAAACTAGAAATATTTTTGATGGAAACATTGATAAAAAAAGTATATTGATTTATACTTAACAAGAAAAAAATGGCATAGTAAATATTTTTGAAACTAAGAGCACTTAATAAACTGAATCAATTTATAAAATTATTTTTAACGGTTGTAATATATTTTGGAGCAATTCCTTTTATTGAAAAAGACGTTTATTTTTCTCTACCGTTTAAAGAAAATTATTATCTTTATCGCGAATTATTTAGGTAAAGCATTTAAAACACATCTTACAGTCTGATAAATCTTACTGTAAACAAAAAAGTAGTTTCTCTAAGTAAAAAAAAAAAAAGTTGCAGTTTGTATTTTTATAAAATTTATCATCCTTCCCTTCCACTCATAAAGTTTGGTTTTATTCCGCATCAAAATCTTCTAAGAACTTGAATTAGGGAGTTATAAAATTAGCTTTTCTTTTTCGGTAATATTTTCCAACAGCATAGAATGAGCATAAACAAATTTATAACTTATCAAAAATAAAATGCAAAAACTCACTGTGTTGCACTCGTGTCCATTACGTTCTACAGCATTTCTTCCTCTAGAGAAAAAAAATATACATATTACATATTGTTTTGTAATTGAATTTTTTATCAGCATTTTTTTTTTGAAAGATGAAATTAATGGGAACATTTTTATGTTTTAATTTTTTGGGGGGCTTGATTTTTAAATTAAAACTTCCAAATTTCACACATCGATAACACACAAGCAATGGCAACTTTAAAAAAAATATAAGCTAAAAATGGCTTAAGTAAAACATCTTAAAAAACTATTAGATGGACTCCTTTTTTTTAATTTGCAATTATTATGTAATTTTTTTCAGGTTTCAATCAAAAGGTGGAGTCAAAGACAATATTATGAGTTAGTATTGATAAAGCTTCCATCTTTTAAATTGTTATTCACTTATCAAGATCACTTTTTAATCTAGTCTCGAAAATCACCGTATATTCTATACTAATAAAAGAGAGTGTGGGTTTGTGTGTTTCAGCTATTTCGGACAAATTAAGCAACCCAGAAGTGAGAAAACTTGGCACGTAGAAGCTGTAGGTCGTTATGCTATTAACCTCGAAGAGTTTTTTTTCGAAATTCGCTTTAGAATTTTTTAAAATTCAATTTTTAAGCAATTTTCCAACGAACTGCTGATATGACGTCACTCACGTATAAATTTGCGAAATTAATGTTCCGAACTGTTTTTTGGAGCATTATTGCATATTTTATTATAAATATATTCATTTAAGATTATATTTAGTCGTTTTTTATTCTTTGTGGTAGAATTACAATTGTTTTTCGAAAAAATTATCCTAAAAAGAATTCTTTCAAAAGTTTTTTTTTCGATTTGGCAACGAGCTTTTGTTTACATTCATTTAGCAATGTCGACAGAATCGAATGATGTTTTCTTAATTTAGCATATTTTTTTTGTGATGAAACTTTGTCAAATTCATTTTTTGTAATTGACTTTCACTAATGCAAGTCACTAATGCAATAATTACAATATTGTAAGTTTTTGCCACTATGGCAATATGCACCCGATCACTGGTCGTGTTTTTCCCCGCCAGTGTTGTGGGTGATACTAGAGTTTGTTCAATGTTTTGTTTGTTCGGGATACATTTTTCATTGAATTAGTCCGGAGAGTGGGAGAGTCCGGACTCCTGGACCCCTCCCTCGCCCTTGTGTGCGTCACTGTCACAGGGTGGACCGCAACTCTTTGAAAAAACTAGAAGTAGCCCGCACCTTGGAAAGGTCTGCCCACCCCTGCTGTAAAGTAATGTACAAATAAAAGCTACTTACGTATTATCGCAACCTATGGGCGATATAATATGAAAAAAGCACATGGTTGTCAATTGAAAGCGTACTACACATATTAAATTGGGGTTGCCAACTTGGTGAGTTATTTTAAACATTGGCATTGGGGCAATAAATTGTAAGTACCTACATTTCCTTCCATTGAAAAAGAAAAAGGGTACTGCTTTTCCTGATACTTACGTATTAGAGTCACCGCAGCCAAAGTGGCCTTTTTTCACCAAAATTTGATTTTTTTTTCATATAAGACACATAAGAATCTGTTATTTTGATGTCATGGGGCAAATTTTGCTACGGTGACGCCAATACATAAGTATCTTTTTCCCTTATTGGCAGATTCCATGTTTTTCCGTTATAACAAAAAGGCAGAAAATGTAACTAAAGAAAATGACACTCAATTCAAACTAATTGAGATTAACGGATTGTCAATATTGTGATTTTAAGTAAGAATTTCTATTTACATACAAGATTTTTTTGACATGCTTTTTTTTTTGTTCCGAGCTGCTTATGGTATTTTTATGAAAATCAAACCTTAACATATCTATTTAAAGTATCTTTTTGGTTTGAATTAATATATTATGTGTTTTTTTTTGTTCAAAATTTTATGGCAATTTTATCAAAATTAGGGCTTGTTTTTTCTGTTTTAGATAATCTTTTAATTTAAATTAATATTATAATTCCTATTTTAGTGCCACAGTTTTATATTTCCTGAACTATCCTTTTCCTACTTATCATTGTAGGTACAGTAATTATGTGATACAAAGGTTCAAAAGTCTGTTTTTCAGTCGAACAATAATTTGTGAGGCTTTTTGTAAACATAATCTTAGATCATGATGACCTATTCATGACACAAATATCAAATGGCATTTTTTTTACAATCAATGAAACTACACCTTCCTTTCTCGCCATAATTGTTTTTGTCATGTCCATTTGTTCACAATAAATAAATAAATAAATAAATGAAATAAATAAAAACACATCTGTTAGAAAAACTATGGATGAACACGGAAACTATGGATGTGATTAAATACTCACCAAAATAATTTTCCTTCTGACAATCTCCTCCTTCCTCATTCGGATTGTATACATTTTTTACATATAAATGTTATATATTTTTCATATCTATGAAATTTTCTTTGATTGAAAATAAATATTCTTCCTTCCTAATAATAATTCTTCCTTCATCGGCATATTCAATGTAGTAAAATATTGCTTAAAGTGTAACAGAAAGAAAATGACACTAAATTCAAACTAACTGCTATTAACACGTTGGTATATCATGAAGATAATGCTTCTTATTTATGAGAGAGATATCAGAAAGTACCATGTTTTTTTGCATTTTGCCTTTTGGTCTCTAAGACCGATAAGAACTCAATTTTGTTTTAAATAAAACAAACTCAGAAATTTTTTTAACAAAAAGCTATTTTCTGAAACTATGAGGACCTTGAAACAATATTCTCATTTTTTTTTAATTCCATTTTGACCAGATTTTTCGTCATGACTTAACTTTGCTTCTGCAAACCAGAAAACTGTATCATTTGTGATCGAAAAAATGTTTGCACACAAAAAGGATGCATCTTGAAAAGATTTTCTTATATTTCCCTGTGGATTTCTTTAAAATTCTGTGTTGAAGTGATTTTACGTCTCATGCCAACATGGTTTAACGTTGCTTCTGATAATCTGTTCCTCACATAGTTTCTTGGAGATCATATGCATATTTTATGTTATCATACTGTCCATATATGATATATATATTTCAATTATCACTATAGTTATTTGTATGAACTGATCTTTTGCTTTTTGCAATCAAATTATAATTTTTTATAGAAAATATTGCAAACAAGTATTGTTTCAATCATTAATTTTTTAGGAACATGGTTTATTATATGTTTCATTCAGTACTGTTGTTGGTTCTGAACTATTTCAACGGGGACCTGTTTTAGGTTGATTTTGATTTTAGTTCATACTAATATAAAAATTTTTAGTATTGAAATACATCTAATCTAATGCTATCTACAGAGATGTTAGATAGCATGGCACTCATACCTCATATAGTGGCCGCGGTGGCCAAGTGGTCTAGACATCGGATCATGGTTAGCGTGTCATGAGTTCGAGCCCAGTACCACTAAAGATCCGCCGTGTAGGGGCGTGATGCACGTTAAATCGGTCGAGAGCTCAAACGTCCTTCCATTGGTGTGGTAGTTAGGAGAGGGGGTGCCAGCTCAGGTGTCGTCCGCGTCACTTGACCATGGTTCAAAATTACGCGGACCGTCGCCAAAAGCCCTCGTGTTGCTAATTCAGTGCGACGTTAATATTCACTCACTCATACCTCATATAATACTAATTCAATTATTTTTCAGTTGAAGAGGCTTCCTAATATTTCTTATTTATTACAGCATTTTAGTGAATCAGTTTATCATCATTATTTTTTCTTTCGGTTTATCTATGACAAGTTATTCACCCATAGTTCCCATAGCATACACACCCATGCTGTCACTTTTCTGTAATAATTTTTATTTATATTTAAATTCATTCATATCTATTTACTCTTTAGCTTGCTAATTTTCTCTCTTACATTGAAATATTTGTTTTTGCTAAATTATTATTTACTTTGAGGCCAAATTGCAATTTGTTTAAAATTATTTATAATGTGAACATTCATTTGAAAAAACTATTTTTAAATTTTTGGTTATACTACTTCATAAAGGGTTTTATCCTTCTTAAAAATATTATAATTGCTATAATAGATGAATTTTTGTTTTTAAAACTTAGCCCGTGCGAAGAACGGGCATTTCAGCTAGTTATATATACAAATACACACACATGTATTATTTTTTAACATGGCTCTGATATTTTCCTATTATGTCGAACATCTCAGCTGTACATGGAAGGTGAATCCATAAAGCATTGCTTAGCCCTAATTTCGCTGGCCTAATTCAGCAACAATTTTATAAATCATAATAGGTCTCCATTTTAGCCCAAAGACTCTTTTGGTATCTTCAATTTAATAGTTTTACACCTCTGTCTCCTACTTTGTCTTTTTTTATCCAATTTTATTACAACATTCTTTTGCACCATTTATTTTCATTATATATTTCTTAAAATACAATTTCTTTCTTTTTAGCCTTTTAGGAAGTTCAATTTTGTTTTTATTATTTTATATATTTTAATTTATTATACTATATGTATATATATATATCCTACAATCCGTAGTATAACTCTCATCTATACTTTCAAGATACATTATTACATTTTTTGGTATATTCTCTTTATAACGCACACTATCTTTGTGACGAAGAAACCTAATGTATTTGTATACAATTATGCTATGTATTAAAGTAATTTATTTGAGTTTTGAAACAAAAGTATACTTCTAGAACTAAAACTCTTTAAATTCATAATGTACTTCATTTTTTTTTTAAATAAGCAGTATTTCGATGCATGTAGAAGCCAAGTATTTTTAATGCTCATATATTTTTCTTTATTTTTATTTTTAAAACTCTCTTTTTGTACCCGCGGTGTATAACGCACACACATAAATATTCATCATATTTTTTGTGTTAAAAGTGTGCGTTATATATGCTAGAGTTTATATATATACGTATATATTTACGTATCATTTAAGAGATGTCAAAAGGACACAAATAGTAAGCTTAATAGAAATATGGCGGTGGATAAAATATAATAACTTGTAAATTCATCCATCTCTTCAATAGTATCTGTATAACTTAGAGGTTGATAATCTGAATATACCATTCCTTTTAAATGAACAAGGTTGTCGATTTATTCATGGCATGATTCCAAAATCTAACGCCATGCATGCCATAGTATTAATAATGAACAGCCTTAAGTAAATGCCTTTAAAATCGCTGGATTTATCCCCAGTGGCTATCATAGAACGCTGCTGTCATGAGAGTCATTAAGAATAACTACTGTAATTACTTGTGATGGAATTAGAAAACGTATTCTCGTTCTGTAATCCTAGTTACCACATGTATTTTCCATGTTATTGGAATGTTTAGTATTGTCATTACAGAGCATAGGTGTGCTCGCAACTAACGCTTCATAGTGTTTGATTAAGTTGCCGAATTTGCATAGAATAACCATTTGGAAGGTCCGAATACACCGAGGTATCTCGATTACCTCTGAATTTAGTGATATGGTGCTAATGAAGATATCATTTAGAGTTACACAATAAGGGGTTTTTGCGGAGTTTTTTAAAAAAGAATTGTAAGAATCGAGATTTAAATATATGTCTCAGAATAGCATTATTTAACGCTATTCATAAACACGATACGCTTCTCCTTTTCGTACTTCAACAACATTATGATGATAGTTCAAAATTTGTCTAATAAAATGTTATTTTTGTAAACCATTTTTTACATATTTTATGTGACTGCCATTTTCTTTTTCATATGCATTATAATAATGCATTATAAATTGATGGTTCTCTTTTTACTGTAAAAGTCTAATACAATAATATCTATTCTCAATTTTATTAGAAATACTGCTTAATACACAATTTGCTTAACAATTTATAAATAACTTTATAAATGCAATTATATTGTTCATTTTGAAACCATCTCAATGCATACTAATTTATTTACTCTTTGTAGGGCATATATAAAATGGAATAAACACAGGGGAAAAAAAAAGGAAAATTATCAATTTTTATGCGAATTACAACCCAGCTTGAACAAAACCTTTTCCTCACAATTTCTTCACCCATTGATGTTTTATTGGGTTATCAAATTTTTCAAATGAATAAATGTATGAAAATTTAATGAAATTTGAAAATTTCAAACATCAACACATTTATTTTTTAAATTAGAATCCATTGCTAAATTAACGCTGTAAAGTCTTATTAAGAAAAGTTCCATTTACTAATTTTCAAATGCATTTTTAATTGACTGCCTAACACTTTGAACGTCTTAAAAGAATAACAGCCTATAAAACATAAATATTTATATATAGTCAAAAACAGTATTTTAATAACTGGCGTGATAACTCTATAAAGGGACGCGAGCATATTAAAAAGTCGAGAAAAAAAGATAATTTAAAAAAAATTATTAATTTACTGAAAGTAGACAAACAGAATAGATTCTGACATAATAGAAAATAAAATTAACATTTACACTGATATAATATACTTATAAATGTATTAGTACAGCACAACGTATTTCATAATTAGTTTAACAATACTAAGTTATGAGCAAGTTTAATAATTACCATTAACACTATGCGGGCTTGTCGTATGTAAAATTATATACAAAAATTAACACTTATCTTGATAATTTGTACGTTTAGAAATAATCCCTTAACTAACAATTAAAAGTTACGCGATTCACTCCAAAATGCCTCCGTTTTTCACATAAACGCGCGCAAATGATGTAATGGGGGAAGAAAAGGAATAAATAAAAGGAAATCCTCTAAGTAAATTCTTCGCAAACACCTTTTATTCCATTCCAATGTCTTCGGAATAATTTCATGGATAGAAGTGCACAGAAAAGATCATACTTTGAAAGACGTATAAATACTTCCGAGCATTTAACGAATTCAGCAAGACGTATATATTCGTCCGCAGCACTTAATAACTGAATTCGTATTGAAGCTTAGTGCCAAAGTATAGTCATTGAATTCAGTGCATTGTTATTTTTATGAAGGGGGGCGCGATGAAAATTGTAATTTAATATTCTTTGGCAAATATCGAAAGTTTGAGAAGCTCTGAGTTAACCCTTTAAGTGCTGCGGGCCTGTATACACGACCTGTTGAGCTGGTGCCTTTAGCCCCTGACGTGTATACTCGTCTTTCCAAAAGATAACATTTTTATTGGACTGCTGTGTTTAAAACTAGTCCAACAGCTTTGGAATACAATAAAATGACATTGACAGTATTTCGAAATAATTTACTTATTTCCCAGAAGTGGGGAAGGGGTTTGAAAGGGTATATTCTAGGAACGATGCAATTCATAGGTAATCCATAGCTAGTTTTTTTTTGTTTTTGTTGTTTGACTTGCTCTTAACTATACACTTCATTTGCTCTCATTTTGGCTTACCGAGTGTAATAAAAACTTTTTAACTTTTTGTACGAATATGTCTGACAGGGAGTTTGTGTCAGGAAAAATGTTTCCTGGGAGTTTCGTGAATGAATCGCCCTGAAACGCACTGAATGTGATGCTGATTCATGTGTTCGAGATATATCCACAACAGATGTTATAATTTTTTTTTATTATACTGTAATTAAATTTGTATTTTCATTTTATTATTTTATCTTTTTTCCTCTTTACTTTTTCAAAGGAAAATTAAACAATGTTTAGGATGAAGAAAAAATGCCTATTCTTTTCCCTAAGTAAGCCGCTTACAACGCGGGCCTGTGAGAAAATCGGTGGCACTTGGGAGTAAATTTCGTAGCTTTTCCTCGGCTGTTAAGGGGTTAATTAACAATCAATTAATATTCGCTCCTATTAAAACAAATGCTTCTTATAAATTAGGGCCACTTTTTTTTTTTTTTACTTTTTGAAGGGTTATAGCGTTTTGTTTAGTATTTCGAAAAGTAAAAAGAAAATATTTATTACACAGTGAAAACTTTTTAGTTATCCTTCCTAAAGCATCTATTTGTCCTAATGGTAAAGGTAGAAATTTTTTGAAAGGTGCTTTGTTCTTTTATTTTTGGTTACAGGATATTTTTCGCATAGCTTATCTCTCCAATGGTTTTTTTATAGCAGAGGGTTTTGGAAAACGTTTTTTAAAATTATTAATTGTGTGTTTATTTATTTTTATTAAAATTTGAGAATAAAGAAAAAGCGTTTTCCATTCATTTTAAGAGAACATTCTTAAAAATGCTATACATGAAAAAAAATCCTTTTATACGAAAATTATTAGTGAAATTAAAGCGAAATTTCCAGTATTGTTCTTTTAATGATTGGATTAGAGAACAGTTAAAAAAATGCTGGTTAGTAAAAATATTTAAAAAATTCTGCATTTCAGTGAAAATACAATAATATGGTTTTTAAAACAGAAAAATCACTGTCATGAATTTTTTCAGGGCACTCATTACTAACGGTTTTACCAAGAATTTTTTTCTGATGTTGTTTGTTAAGTTTTGGCTTAATTCTCCTGAGACCGTTATTTTTTCATTTACATACGTTTTTAAATTGATGAATATGTATAATAATAATGAATAATAATCAAAATAATGAATAATAATCAAAAATAATAGAATAATAAATAATGCAAATAATAATAATGAATTATTTTAAAAAATAATAGAAATAATGAATATTGAATTATTTTTTAAAAAGTAATATAATGAATATTGAATTATTTTTTTAAAAAAGTAATAGAAATAATGAATTATTTATAGAAAAAAATCTGTGATATTTTCCTCCAAATTAAAAAAAAGAACAATTTTTGGAAAGTAAATACTTTTTCCGTTTGAGTTTGAATACAAATAAGCTCAAATTTATAGTAAGGGTACCGGAAATTATTATAATAATAATGATAAACAAAAATTTGCTTAGCATTTAACTTAGAGAGCTTACGTAACATAATGATTTTTTTTAAAAAAAATATATATATTGATTCTTTTATTGAATGCAAAATACTTTTTACTACTAATTCAATTTGAGTTATATTTGATTTTTACCAATCTTTTACTAATATATTTTTAAAATTTTCTAATGCATGGATGACAGATAATAAATTTAGAATTTTTTTTAAATATATTCCATAAAGTTGTTTTTTTATGTATCATGTTTGAATAAATAACTTCGATACTGTATAGGTACATATATCGGGGTGCGGGTATTGTAGGCTATTAATTCGCCAAAATAGTCTCCAAAATCGATTACAAATTAACTGTTTCACCAATATTGCATAAATTTTCCATTGGTAATGTAAGGGATGGCGTTACTTGCGAATTTTACAACGTGTATTATAAACTAAATACAATATAAATTAATATTAATGTATTAAACATCCAGATATAAATAATTTATGTTATTTAAAGATGAGATTAATCATTCGTACAATAGTTAAACACTCGCTTACAGATACTCCATATATTCCATTTTTTCAGACTCGAACATTTTCCTACTAACATTACTTGCATTGATTGTATATTAATGTATGACTTAGAAGCTACATTGTCTTTTTAGTGAAAGACCATGAGTATTGAGCCTTGACCAAGTGAAGATGAGGACACTTGAGATAGTACCTGACTCCCCAT
>BMAO01023795.1:0-20463 GCA_019973975.1 Trichonephila clavata
TTTCTTTTTTTTTGTCATATATGAGATACAAAAAAAAAAACATTATTTTCAAAATTTATATTAAAATTTTAAACACTATTCCATGTACAAAAAGTAATACTTCACACACAAATAAACACAAAAAATTGCTGAAACAAGCTTGATTTTTTATATTTGAAGTAAAAAAAATTAAAAGCAAACATGCGGAGTGCAACAAATCCATCCATTGCATTAGTATTAAAAATACTTAAATCCATAATATTTGTTTAAAAAAAAATATTGCGTTTCGCGTATTAAATTGTATCAGCCTGCAGTTTTTTTTATTATTTTACCACTCTTAAAGCATTTTGCCTATCACTATGTGAACCGTTACCATTCAAATAAATCATAATAAAAGAAATATTAAATTATCTAATATGGAGTTATTATTAATCCATTAGCAATTTCTGATACACAGTTGTAAATGCAACTTAAGTTTTATATTTAAATCCGTCTTTTTCTACTGAATAAGTTTTTATGTTGAAACAAAAAAATTTTTCGTAAATTTATTCTACTATAACTAGGATAATTTTGATAAGGGATTTCTAGGCAAAGAGAAACGTTCTCTTATGTCCTGAAAATAGCTACACTGAGAAAATGTTTTTTTTTTCAGGAAAAAAATTGAAAATATTATATATAAGTTAAACTTTATTTAACGTAATGAGTTTACTTTAAAGTTGTATCACACACTTAATAGAAGTTTCAAATGAAATCTGATTGATGAATCAAATGATTTTGATTACTATTTTAATATTAATTCGTATTGTATGCTATCTTGAAAACATTAAAATTTTTAAAATATATTTAATACTTTAAAAATCTACATATTACGATTATATATGATGTAAGAAGAGTATTCAAGAAATTATAGGATAAGGAACATGTCATTAAAAGATAAAATTAATTTTGAATCCTATAAAACATTTTGTAAATTTGTTTAAAAAAAAGAAACAAAAATTGTTCCATTTTATTGATTAAAACTATTTCGTTTAATCCATAAGGAAACACAAAAGAAATTCATGAAAATCAAACACATAAGAAAGGATTCTGTTAAATATCGAGATTTATTTTTAAAAATATATCAGTAGTAAGAAGTTACGATAAAAAGGACTAAAAGTTGCTTTTTATTAGCAAAATGGATTTATTACCATGTCATAAATTTTTATAAGATAATATACGAATATATTCAAAGAAACAAAACTAATCTTACCATTTTTTACAGTGCGAACTTGAAAGCTTAATCATTTTCGAATCAAATAACAAAATAATAGTCATCTTCCTAATTTTTAAGGACAATCTCAGGCTGATATCCACATCTAACTTAAAACTAAAAAAAAATCCATTTATTGTACAAAAAACTAATTTGCATGATCACTTTAAGAAATTTAATAATTCTTAACTAAAAATGTTGCAAATGAAAATATAGTGGAAGAAGTACCCATACTGCGTATTATAATGTTTTTTTTTATAAAAAATTAATGTGTGTGTGCATACGGTGTGTCCGAACTTGATGATATTGGGGTACGATGAGAAATGTTCTGTCATATCTTTTCTGTGGGTAAAATGTATAAAAATCTTTGGCAGTTGTTTAAGTGAGAAAAAGCCATTTTCGCAAATATGGATAATTGACACCATCACATCATTGATACTGTGACACATATTTCGCAATTTACGATGATTTCTTCACAAACATCATCTTGCACAGCCATACTGTTAATCACAGACACAAGTTAGACAAATTAACCAATTTGTGCGATACGGAATTTTTGGAAAATATATCTCTAAATTGGAATCTACATAAAAAGAAAACTATTAAACACATCCCAAGGCAGGTTTCTCAAAAAGTTAGCCCTCCAGTTAAGATTCAAAATGACACAATATTATTTTATGTACATAATAATCATTGAGAGGTTTTTTTTTTTTTTTTTTTTTTTTTGTGTAGAACATCTTCGTTTAAAAAGAAATTTGTTGATATCTTTCGTCACATCATTCGGTACTGTGAGAGAAAATTAAAAAAAAATAGCAAGATATTTCATAGCTGTATTATTAATCACAGTCATAAATGGAAGAAACCCTTTACTGATTTTGTCAAATTAATGTAGTTTAAGTCAATTGGAGAATTTGATGTCACCTTACTTTGATGATTCATAAGAACAAAGAAAACAAATGCATACTACTTAAGAAAATTATTTCAAAATATGACCCTTTTAGAGACAAATTTGAAATGGTATATTATTTGCTACATTTCTATCCTAATAATCATTGCCAGTTTTTTTTTCTATTACAAAATCAAAATAATAAGTATGTAGCTCAAACTAACAATACATATAAAAATAAAATGTAAAAATAATTGTGTAACCCTTAATGGAGAAAATGTCAATTTACATTCTTACACGATTGCTGGTTCTACACCTTTTTAAAAGTATCACTTGTCGAGTAGGGAGTAAATAGCTAATTGTTTTTCCTCCATTGCTTCAACAATCCTTTGCCACAGTTTGGTCCCACTTTTTGGAATTGTTTAAAGTAAAAAAAAATTTGCATTTTATGTAGCTTCAGTAAAATAAATCGAGGGGCTTTAAATACGCTGAATGAACTGGCCATCACGTCCAATCTCCGTTCCGAGATATTCCACGTCTCAATACCCTATACAGGTTTACGTCATTCATCTTGTGCCCTTGAAACCACATGTCCCTGTAAATGTTGAATGACACATTTTGGAATTAGATCTGGCAAATTGCTTCGAAGGAATTTCAAGTATTTGGCTCCATTTAAATATTTGGGTAATTCATGCGGTCCAAATATATTTTTCTCTTAATACTACGCTCACCATGCTAAAATTGACTTTGGAATCGGTCACTAAGCCTTAAATGTGGTTTTTCCATAGGTCATCCATGTAAGTTAAAATATCCATTCCTATGATTCAGCTTTTTTTTTTAAAAAATGAAGTGATATTTTAAAAGAAAACAAACTGGCAATGATTTGTATGGATAGCAATATTGAAAATGCTGTACCATTTTGAATTTGTCAATAAAGGGTTCAACTTTTGAAAAAACTTGCTTAGAATAGTATGTTTTATTTTTCTTTTAATGATCATCAAATTTAGGTGGCATCAATTTCTTAAACCAACTTACCAACTTTTTAACTAAACCAGTAAAAGGTTTTGCTTCATTTTTGACTGTGATTGATAACACGAATATGAAAGATCATGTTAGAGGAAAGTTCACAATGGAATTGTTGACTTTGCTTTCACAGTATCTAAGGATGTCATGGAAGGTATCAATATAGGTGATTTTAAAAAGAATGGCGAGGTTCCACAAATAAAAAAATATCTATAATTGTTATGCATTGTATATTTGTATATTTGTTGACAATATTTATTCATCGATATTTATTAATCAATATGTAGTGATATAGACATAACTTTAGTAAGAGAGGTAACAGAAAGACGAGACTTATTGTAAAATCAACAGCTCTTGTTTACTGTAGGCACAACTATAGTGTTCAGCTTTAAGTAATTTAATTGGAGCAAAATATGTCCACTCTAAAATAATAATAACAAATAATACTTGTATATTATAAGATAAAGTCAGATAAACGAAACTTTTATATTAACCTTATAATAACAATGAGACAAAAAGTCCTATGAAATTATACGTATATATATTCTGCAAAATAATTTTCATAAACATAATTTGAAGTATCCTTATCATCTACAATTTCTCTATCAATATTCTCTGAAAATTTGGTTCACTTAACTTTAAGTATTTAGATTAATAGAAAAACAGTCAAGTGTGCAAAAATGCTGTTTGCCATGGTCCATTCATAGAAAGAGGTTCTCAAACATCAATCGAACAATTCTGGAAAATGTTTTTCTTCTTGAAACATGAATAAAGGCAGACAAATGCTGTTATAAATAGAAGAACAAAGTTAGTATCTAAAAATTGATTTACATTTCTACTAGTTTATAATTGAAGCATTCAAATTTTATACCATAAAGCGGTACACTATATTCGATTCGGTACAGTTTAAAACGTTAATCATAGAGATACCATAAGATAAGAGTATATGGATTGTTAAATAAGCGCATTGACTTTCAATATGACTGTCGATAATCACCGTTAGGATTCCTAAGTCACTGTTTTTTACAACTGATTATAGAAATCGTATTTATTTTAATAGCTCCGTGTTAATCAGGATTAGTGTTAATTTCGATATTTGTCAAATGATAAAAATGAACATGCATTTGTGGGCCAATACTAGAAGGTACAAGAATATATATAACCATCATTTTTTATGATTGTTAATTAATTATTACTGCACATGCAGTAATAAATTTGTAATATAAATATTATTTAGAATTAAATTTGGTAGATGGATTATTAACTAAAAGAATTATAACAAAGGACAGTTAATAAATCTTGTACCATAAACAAATTTTTCTGCATATATCGTACAAGTAAAGTTTTAAGCAAAATTGGATCTATTTGTAATTAATTTGGCTACAAATATTTTTTATGAGCAAAAATACACCATTAGTCTGAGTTATTGTCTATCTAGATGCGAGTAAAGTGTAAAATTTCTTCTAAATTAATAAATCAATCTATATGAATTACACGATTGAAATTCCAGAAGAATGTATCATTTCTAGTCAAACGCTGTCTCAAATATATATGTAAGTTGACACACATAATATATTTTAATCACACAATGATGAGCAGAATGGATATTCGATGAATATTCAATCAAATGATTAACATGAAACCTTTATTTAATTGGAATGTTTCTTATTTCGTTTTTTTTTAAATATTTAATGATATTGAAATTTTGTTGTTTGAAGCTTTTTTTTCTGCACTACTTGTTAACCATATTTAAAATGTCAGATTGCTTGATTCATTTTACTTTTTATGTCTTATTGCAATAAATGTTTTTGATAATTTCCATAAAATATTTACTTTTGATATATTTGTAGTACAACCATCTAACAACATATTGAGGCAATTTTTTCTCTCAGTAAGAATATTTGTGTAGCTTTACTCCCTTAAGAAGCTTTGTCAATTATTTTTATATGTTGGGAATACTTGTGTAAGTTAGCTTATGAAAATAAAAATATTTTTATTAATGATTAGTTATTTTAATAATAATTAAAAAGTAAATAAAACAGAGTAATAATTTAGAAATATTTATTGTACAACACTACGCTATTTTGAATTTTATTTTTATTATATTAAACTAATACAACATTTCTTAAAATCAGCAGTGGCGATTGATAAACTATTCATTTCTTAAACAAATATGAATTAGATTTCTTTCTAAACTAAAACTGAGTTTAATTTCTTGTTATGAAAACTGTCTTTAAGTAAATAAATAAAAGATTCAAAATAAATTAATACAACTCGATTTTCACAAATAAAAAATAAACTCTTACAGAGCTAAAAATAAATATGCTTTTTAATGATTCGTTTTAATAATTTATTTATGTTTTTTTTTTTTTTTTTGTATTTCTTAGTAAACGAAATGGAATATAATTATATAATAGATTGTCATCTTCTTACTTTGTCTTATCTTAGAATCTATTATCTTATATACTCTTTTTCTCTACAATATTTTAATTTCGTTGCTCTAAGACATAATATAAAAGAAGACAAATGTATAAACTACTTCCTGGGGAAAAAATATTTTTTTTAAGAAAATAATTTCAAGTACTTTCAAGTCATTTAAAATAAAACATATAGTATTCCTACTTCACTTATTTCATTTAAAATAAGCATAGGTATTTTATACAATTTCCTTTCCAAATTATTTGCTAGTTTTATGTAGTTTATAAGTAGGTCTTTCTAGACACATTACATTTATCTTCACTGCATTTTAGAAACATCTCATTAATTAATTTATTTATGGCTTTTATGCGTCTTTTTTCTAGTTATCAGTATTTTACTTCAACATTTTAAGCCTTATTACATACATCTCTTAAGTGTTTTCTTTATATAATTGAATTGTCAAAAAAAAGCTTTTAACTATTCAGTTGTTTCATCTTTTTGCATAAATAAGTTGTTGATAATAGCTTTATCCATATTTCATACTTTTTTAAAATGTAATCTATTTCCCTTTTGCCATTACATTTTTTTTAAAAGGAAAGGCAACATTTAAGTTTAAAATACGATAAAATAGGATAAATGTCCCAATATTGTTGATGTATTAAACATTGAATGCAAGTCTCAAGTCTACAAAAACTTGTCAAGGAAAATTAAAAGACTTGCATAAAATTTTTACAGCAGCTGTGTTGTACTTGAAGTGTAGATCAATACTGTTAACCTCAAGCTCACGAACACATTATGTAATTTTAAAATTAAATAATCGAATAACTTATGTACACATATAGAAATGTGGGTTTAAAGCATGACATTGACACGTAAATAATGAATTATATAAAATTAAACTTATCTGCTTCTCAATTCGAATTTCCTGATTTGAGATTCTTTCTGAATCTGATTAACTAAATCCATATATATTATAAGTTAAATCAATAAGATAAATACTTTCTGATGAACTATGCGTAACATATTAATGCATTTTCATATATTGCCGAAACTCAATAAATATTTTGCCGAGTATTACATATCATAAAGTAAAATTTGATTCTTGAAAAATTTACATTGATTCTAATACATTTTAATAAATATTTTTAACAGGAAAAATTATGTTCGATGATTTAAAAATATTTTATTTTTAAATAATTCGTAATAGGCTTTCAATAAATTAAGTGAATTTTTATGTACCTTTAATTATAAAACTGCCAGAAATTATGGTAGAAATACACACACACACACATATATATATATATATATTATAACATGTTTCATTAACTAAATATAATACATATATATATATATTATAACAAGTTTCATTAACTAAGTATAATTTCGATTTAAAATCCGGAAATAAACAGATTAAATAAGAAAGACCATCTTTATGAAAGAAATAATATATAAGGATAAAAAGGAAAACAAAATTAATTTTACACCTAACTGAAAGGAATGTTTCATATACCTCAAAGTAAATTCCTCAACTTATTGGAATACTTGAGGCATTTAAATAGACGTGGTGAGTGGCTATCTATTATTCATGATCCTTTGACGTTCCACACCAAAATGACACTGCATTATTAAAATATGTTCATTATGTACCTTTTCTATAGAAAAACCTTTTTAAGAAGATTTTAGTGAATGTGTTTTGCAATATATATATATATATATATATATAACACATAAGTAAGTATTTGTATAAAAATACATATATATTTCTGAACCTTTCGCTCCTTTTTATGACGAATTTTGAAGTATTATATAAAATACTGCTTTTATATACAATAATTTTTATGAATTATTTAATAATAAACAATTTATATATTTGTTTACTTTTAAACTGTATTTTTTTTAAAATTTTCACAAATGAAGTCAGAGTTTCCAGAAAAATTTGAAAGGTAATAAAAGATTAATGGGAAAATTAAGGTCAAAATTATTTTGTTACCAAAAACTGTCTTCTAAAAATAAATTTTTCTTTTATCTGCTAGGTAAAAAAAAAAAATATGTGTGTGTGTGTAATAAACCTCGTTAACTAAATCATAACTAAATTTTTAATTATGGATGAACCATTCCTTCAGGACTTCGGTTTAAAGAAAAACTAGCTACCCGCCAAACTGAAATCTCTTGAACTGCATCTATCATTCCCTGCAGATAATGTATTTGCACTTTCATTTCTCGCTTGGTATAAATACCGAGTTTTTGGAAATCCGGCCTCTTCTTCTTAATCATTCATATTGTAATTGGCTGCAGCTGGCGTGTGTGTATATGCCTGTTTCTGTGTTGCTGTCCATATATTCTTGTCTGTCTCTACATGTAATAAACAAGATTAACAATGATTAACAGACTGGATTGGCATTGCAACATCAACAACCATGATAAATAATGTCCTAATTAAGAAATTCTTATCACTCTACACTTTCTGACAGTTATTCATAGACAATGCCCAGAATAATACACACACGCACTCACATATATATATATATATATATATGTTTGTATATATATATATATATGTATATGTATATGTATATGTATATGTATATATATGTATATGTATATATATGTATATGTATGTATATATATGTATATGTATGTATATATATGTATATGTATGTATATATTTATGTATATGTATATATATGTATATATTTATGTATATATATATATGTATATATATGTGTGTGTGTGAATAAATATATATATATATATAATTTTATACACCATTTTTAAAGAAATTATTTTTGTGTATCAGAACTGTTATAATTCAGGAATGTTTCCTGCAGGATCCACATTTTTAACTTCCAATATTTGATTTAGTTTCAATTAATTTTCGTATCCAAATTATTGGTGTCACACCGATAAAGAATAATAAAAATATGCACAGAGAAATGCGTTTAACACGATAGCCCTAAAGACAAAATATAGGTTATAGAAGCGAAATATAGAAGCAAAACTTACTTTAACTTCTAGGAATGAACAAAATACAGAAATACCAGCCGGATTTGACTGTCCTATTGTATTATCGCAGTAATTCATTTTAGCAGATAATGATAATTTGTGTGCAACTCCAATTATGGCAGACAAAGTCTTTTTGGATTATGTTCAAAGCTAAAGAAATATCATTGATGTAGAGTCTAAAGATGAAAATGAAATGAATAATGCCGATCCGGTACCAAAGCCATCCGATATGAGGAAAATCATGAAATATATGCGCAGTTATTAGTAGATTTGAGTTGTTAAATATATATATATATATATATAATTAGTCGGTCTGACCTTATAATTTTGCAATCAATAATCAAAATAAAATTAAATATTATACGTTAATTTTAAATAAATGTTGCAATATTAATAAAGACTATTTTATTATAAATTGGAGCACAAGTCATTTTGAATTATAATAAATGCCATTTGATTACGTATTGATTTAAGCTTCAGCTTCAACGGAGCTTCCTTATGAGGAACTGCAAATGATATCTTATGGCATGGAGATAATCGTTTAGCATTTTGACATATCATTCAATGCATTAATGAATAAATGTCTTGAATACGTACATTTCATTTCCATCGCTATTCTCATTATTATCCTCTGATGAACATCACATTATTTCAGCAATCACTGTTTCATCTCTATTCTCAAGCAATGGATTTCTCATCTACCTACATTTCAATGATTTCTCCATTACGAACGTTACTCCCTTTAAATTATCTAATGAAGCTTAAATTAAATTCAGCATATGTTGAAAAACCGTAGTTGAGTACATATGTTAAGTCGTCAGAAATATGTTTAAAATAACACACACATTAGTTTATGCCTTAAATACTCTAATCAAAATTATCGTTCTCATCCAATAAGCTTGTCAGCAATGAATTATTTTTGGTTAAATACTTCAGTTCTTTTATACTAATATAAATGATGCATTAAATAAAAATTACTAATTAGAGAATGATGCCTAATGGCGCAAAGTCATGAGCACTACCATTATAAATAATTAAACAAATGCAATCGTGTTGAAAAATGAAGTCCATGCCATGAGTTATTGTTCATCTAATTTTAAAATCTATTAAACAGTGAGTGGATTCCATTTAGCTAAAATTTGAGTAATATTTAAATTCAAGAATACTTAAAATTTTTTATATTCAATTATTAAATTTATATGTTTAAGGATATGTTCTTACTAATATGCAAGTTTATTTCTCGATATCACCTTAAATTTAGTACCAATCTAGCTTAAGCAGCAATTGTATTAATCGCATTAATCTCAAAAATGTTTGATAAATTTCAGAGTGATGTACACAAACTTTCAAATACAAAATATGACATAAACCAGATTAGATATCAGTTAATGAAATATAAAAAATTATCGATAAAAAACATTGAAAATATAAGGGTTTCTCAAAAGGAATGATAAATGATTATTCCAGATATGTACTGACAAAGAAGTCACACTGCGAACTTACAAATACATATCACTTAAAAAATACTTTAAACACAAAAAAATGTTATCGAAACTTAAGGCTGGCGCGTTATACGCCGGGTATAAAAATAATAGCTTTAAAAATAAAAAAAAAGAAACAAGCATTAAAAAAATAGACTTGCATATATCGAAACACTGTTCATTTTTTTAAAAAATAACATACCTAATAAACTTAAAGGTTTGTTGTTCTGTAAGCATACTATTTTTCCAAAAGCCTGGGAAAATACCTTGAATAAATGACTTCAAAACATAAGAGCATTGCGCACGTGCATTTCAGGTTCTTTCGTAAAAAAGGGGGTGTGCGTTTTTCTGCGAACATACCAAAAAATTAAAGAATGCAGCTTCAAATTATAGGTGTGTGTTATACACCGGATCTTACGTTACTTTAAACATTTGGCCTAAATTCACATGAAATAAGATAATGAATAGTATGGTTATTCTTAAAATTATAAATAACAAATATACCTCAAAGGAATACACAAATATTAAAACATAACTGCTGCAATAGATCATTTTAATTATATATATATATGATTTTAAGCTTTGAAATACCAAGTAAACATAAAAACTTAAACAGAATTTTCAAGATAAATCGAAAAAAAGGACTAAAATGGGGCATGAGGTTTGCACTATATATGTCCAACGTAGCATTAAAAGATCGATGTAAGCCTTACAGCCAAAAAAATAACTGCACCTACACATTATGCAACAAAGCAGATAAGGGCTTTATTTACAGAATGGAGTTAGTAAAAAACATTGGCAGGTCACGAGGAAGATCAACAAACCAAACTCTTTTAGTATAAGGCAGTGCTTCTAAAACTTTTACTATCTGCATAATTTTCATCGCACCTCGCTCCCCATACAATAACAATGCATTTAATTCAATAATACTATACATTGATGCTAAAGTTACAATACAACTTCATCTTCTTAAGAGCCACCGACGTAAATAAACGTTTCGCTAAGCCAAAGCGATTATTGCCCTGGATGTACATATACGTTTTTCCAAAGAATGATATTTTCTTTGCACTGCTATTCATAAAAACACTCCGAAGGCTTTGAAATGCAATAAAAGGACCTTGACAATATATATGTGCAGAGGATTTGTTTATTTATCTCCCCCCCCCCCAATACACACCATACGCGCACCCACGTGGCAAAACTGTGTCCTTGGGGAGGGACACGCAACTTTAAATAGGTAGTTAATGGATTAAAATTGCAAACCGTGAAAATTATCTAGATAAATATTATTTTTGGTTACAATTATTATAATGGTTATAATATTTTAGTTATAATTATTATTTGGTTTTTTTATTATTAAATGGTAATTTTTAAACTTGTCCTCAACTTAGGGTTGTTAAACTAATTATAAAAATATGTACATACTGATACATTTAAGTTGATATTAATGTAAATGTGTATTTTTTTTATTATGTAAGGGATGTTTTTTTTGTTTTGTTTTACTTCTAAAAATTAAAAATTTTCTTAAATAATTATGTTTTCGAGTTTTCAATATGCTCGTGCCCCCTTGTAGAGTTGTCATGCCCCCTAGGTGGCCCCACAGTTTGAGAAATACTGTAGCAAGGGATATAATATATCTTATATCTACAATAGTTGCGTGACACCATACTTAATTCTAAATTATCCAGCAGTTCTTGAGGTCAGAATGTCCACTATTTATGCAGAAACTGATGTTTGGCGGAAAAATAGTATCTTACTTCGCTGCGCTTCTTCATAGCATCCTACAAATGTATGACGGGAATTGAACCAGATTAACCACTAGCGAGTTCATTCTGCGGGTATATTTACTTAATAGAAGCTTTTTAGAAGTGTAGCTTTGTGTGGATGTGCATCTCCGGTCACAAAAAAAAATCTATTTGAATGGCATATATCAGCAGGTACATTTGTGGAAGGATAAATTCGACTGAGAAACGAGCACTGTAAGATAGGAACTGTCGAAAATATGGAGCTCCGTTCATTTATTTAACATCATTCCTCCTCACACAAACCCTCCTGGCCTCCAAACGGTCTCTTTCACTGATGTTGGAGGGATGAAAATGCATTCCTACGTCGTTCCATGTCAACTGGTTTTGAGAAACAGTGCGCAGACTGAAACTCTTTTCATTAGTTAAGAAAAGATCACTACATGTATGACATCACTGATCACTCTAGACTTTCTGTTTTTAGCACTACTGTAAATGGTGGCCATCGTTGCTGTAAATGGTATGCAGTGTTTGGGACAACGGATAAATAGGTCACTTCCATTCAAATGGTCTCTGTAAATAGCGATACATGTCATCGACTTGCCATACGCAACTGCTGATCAACGTTGGTCAAAATCAGGTATCGGTCTCTGTTCACCATCAAAACCATAAATTCATTATCACTTGTGATTGTTTTATTTTTAGTCGACTGCAGCCAACTCTTCTTACAGCACTACCCGTCATTTGAAAGGCCAAGCTCTTGAAACTATACTCTTGTAAATTCTAATTTTTCGTGAAACAATCATTAAAATACCCCCTTTTCAAACTTTCCGTCATTCTACCATGTGTAAAGGCATCCTAATTGTTTCTTGTAGCTCTTAGAAACGTATGATTTCGCTTTCACTGGAATTCATGGAAATGAGTCCTTCTTATTTTTAAGTCACCTAGGGAATAAGATTGCGCATTCAATACATTTGCTTTCCGGGATTTCCTCTATAATGCTATACTGTTGATATTTTCATACGCATCACATTTCTATCTTTTCAATGTAATGGTCACCAAAAGCAATTTTCAGCTGTTTCAATGTTGTATTTTTTAAAATACATTTTTTGATTGAATTGTGAACGCTAGTGTACATACAGTGTATAATTGAATGAATAATCATAATGAAAATTCAGGTTAGATGTTGTCAAAGCAACCAAAAATTTAATATACAGTGGAGCCTCTGGAGATGGAATAAATGTATGTAACGAATTTTCTGCTTGCATGAGAAACTACTGAATCCCTATCTTAAAAAAAATCACTTGAGTTTTGCTTGAGCAAAACATTTATTTTGAGATCTTTCGCAAGCCAATAAGAAGAGGTGAATCAACAGAAACATGTCAACTCAAGCCTCAGCAAAATGGATAAATTATGTTAAAAAACTTCTGTCAACTTCATGTTTTGTAAGACTATTTATTCTCACAACTGCTGCTTGTAGTCGCAGATGTGGTCTATACAGAAAAGGCTAATATTCGCTTTATGTTTGAATTCGCCCAATGACATGCATTAGAATCAATCATATTTCTAATCGAAAAAGGAGATATTTCTAGAAAAAGAAATTTCCAATCGTAATACATTTAATTAATATGACCGACGATTCATAGGAAAGGGATCATTTCTAATCTAAACACACATGGCAGTTATCAAATAAGAGCTATCCGAATTGTGAATGTTTGAATGATATCGGAATAAAGAAAGAAACAGATTGAAAAAAACCTAGAAGGTTATCTCAATACCTAGTGATGAGAAATATGACCGTATAGTGAGTGTTTCAAGATAATTACCACATCCGAAACATTTTAAGGGAGGTTTGGAGTGCATAGCTTAAGATAAACGGATTTCCAACAGTGTATCTTATTATCTAGGTTAATCGTGCAACATGACATATTGCAGCTAGAGATTACAGCATTTATTCTGTTTATGGAAGAAATAATGTTCACAAGAAAAAATTTTAATGACCTATTAATATGCCCGAAGATCATATAAGGGTCATATTAAATCCACGTATTACAAATTAATTAAGGGTTTTCGTGATGCCATGAGTATAGGGTACTCGTGAAAGTGTGAGCAGGAATAATCCATGACCACACTTAAATGGACACGCTTCTTTCAACATCACTAACAGAATGTTCCCCACATTCTTTAAAAAATGGTGTCAGATTTATTGCGAGTTGTGTCAGAATATCAGCCTGAATCTATGGAGTTCCATTACGGCGAAGCGCCAATTGATCATGATAGAAATGTTACACATACTCTGTGTGTATCTTTCAAAACATCTGCACTAACTGTATCGGCTTGCGAAGTTCATTGATTGGGTTCTCAGATTACTTTATTTCCACTGGATAATCAGTTTTTTTTCTAATAGAACAACTGTATTTTATATAACTATTCACTCATCAGTGAATTATTGCCAGAAGTTTGAGAAAGGTTAGGAAACTTTCAACAATACGAGATTATTTTAATTGCGGAAGTCTTTGACGCTTGTGGTCAATCATATGAGTAGTTTTTTTTTCTTAATTTTTTCGTTAAAGCAAATGATTTTTTTTTTCATTTTGTAAATATGTACCTTTCTTATATTATCCGTTTTCAACAGAGCGCACCTCATAGAAAACTCGGAAAATGCCTTGTAACGCTTCAGTGCATTATTTATTTATTGCATTTAGTACTCCAATTTCTCACTTTCTGTTAAGACCGTCATTTCGTTCTTATTATTTGTATGTACAAAGTGATCATAATTAAAAACATGATTTCAAAACGCTCTAACTTTAAAACCACCAGTCTGAATGACCACATACTTTGGCCAAGAAAAACACATATTTCCAAAATTTACCGATAATTTTCGCTGTTAACCAAAATACCATAATGGATTCTTTTTGCAAGGAATGTTAATTGCCGAAAGAAAATATTAGTAGGCTTAAAGTGTTAATAGTAAGTTAATTAGCGAAAAAACAATAATATATGACAAAGTGTTATGTTTCCGCTAGTACTCTGCACTTTTATTGCAGGCGTGACTGTCATGCTCATTCCATATCTTAGTCATTTGCATGACTGCGTTACCTATTGGCGCATCTTGAAACCATTTTAAATTATCTCAAGAAAATTAAAAAACCTTTACTTCACGATGGTTCGGGTAAAATATGAAGCTATTCCAACAGGTAGTTTTAATGTTAAAGAGTTTTGAAACCATGAATTTAAATATGAATACCCAGTATATGCATTAGAGAGGCATTGTATCGTAACCTTATCTAACCTACAACAATATGGTTTAAGTCGAGACAAACCCCGTAACATGCACGTCTGCTTATGGAGAATATAAAGTGCTCATATTATGCTTCTCTGTACGTAGAGTGCTTAGTAAAGTAATAGGAAAAAACACCTTATTTATTAAATTTCGACAAAGGTTATATAATCATGGTTTGGTCCTAAGAACATCATTTTCAGAAATGACATATTTGTTTGAATACTCAATAACATATGGTGTGAGTATTTACCTATATTGGTTTTATAATGGTGAAATAGCAAGTAAGCAGACTGCGATTTTTCGAATATAATGTGATATTTCTAGAAAAGAGCATTGTATGTTACACATTGCCCACCACCACAGAAAGGCTACAGTGGCCAATAATTCAGCAGTTAAAACAATGGCAACCAAAACAATGTTTCTAAAAGCAGAGTGCAACGTGCACTTCTTTATATGAGACTACAAAGCATTTTTCCGAATCACCAACAAAGGTTATTATGGGGTCATGGAACATCGGAATTGGAACTTGGAAGAATGGCGTTTACAAACACATAAGTAAACTATGTCATATGGGCCGAATAATCAGGGAGTGTTTCAAGTACCTTTTCTGGTAAATTTCAATATTTTTAATGGTCTCCGAATTCTCTTGAGTGAAACCAATCGAAGTTGTGTGGTTTCCTCTTGGAAAACGGGACTTTTACTGCTAAACTATCATTACGAAATGTGCAAGAATCGCAGGAAGTGTTGCTAAATACCTGGTACCAAATACCTCAGATTATCTACTATCATCATACCGTATCAATGATTTGTTAGGTGCTGGCGGTTTTGAAAGTGCAAGGTGGTCCTATTTCATTTTAAGCAGGTGTCCATACTGTAATAGTTTTTCAATGTATACACAGACACGCACAAATACATGCACATATATACACACACATTCACTTAGAAAATGGCGTTTATCTTAGAATATATTTAACTAGTTGTTCTAGTTCAAAATTTACAGCTATGTAGTGTTAGGATTGTGGAAAATTATTTCGGTGGCTAGGATTTGCTGCCATGCTGCATTAAATTTAAAAGCCCATCTGAAAGTCTGCAAGCATGTACTGTAACTTCGCTGGAAAAATCTTTGCATTTGAATTAATTTGTAGGCATTTTTGTTCTTATGATTCGTAGTTAAAGTTAAGGAAGGAAATCTGAATCCCGGCGTTTTAGAACGTTTAATGCGTTTTTCTTACATTTCTATATATAAGTAAGTATATAACTGAAAACTTTTTTTTGGTGAAGGCTTTTAGCAACACTGAATTTTTTTTAATTTAAATTTGTTTTTATTAGCATTGTCTCAAATGCTATTTTGGTACACACACACACAATGACATTGTCTTGTTTATTTTCGTAAACATTTAAACTTTCATTATTTTATTCCAAGAAACAAAATATGTAAAACTCTTATTATTGATAACAAAATACTTGTTTTTAATTGAGCATTTTTCGTGCTATTGTGCTATTACTGCTGAATTCACTTAACGAATTTTAGAAACAGTTTGAAGCAATAGAAATTTATACTTCACTCAAAATATGAATCGAAGAATGTTAAAAAATACTTTTTCAGAACAATATAATTGCGTTTTTCAGTTGCAGAAAAATATCTTAGTATAATCAATAACCCCAATCAGCATTATACTTTAGAAAAAAACTATCCCTTACATAAACAAAATTCAAAGCGTATTTAGCGCAAATCAGTTGAAAATATTATATACAGGTGTTTCATAAATGATGGGAGTAACTTTATGGGGTGATAGTACACATCAAGACGAGTAATAGCAAATATGAAACCAAGTGTCCCAAACGTCTTCCGAAGGAGAAAGGGCCTTTAAAGTTTAGGTTCGTAAATTTCAAATGATGATAAAAAACGGAAAAATGGATCGATTCATTTGCGGTTTTCACTAAAATCATTCTTTAAATTAGTATTTTCTTAATAAACAAGTGTAAATGTCTGAGTCATGTTAGTTTTTTTGCCCGATTTATATGATTAATAAAGTGGTATGTTCCTCTGGTATATTCATAAATTTCATATTTTTTTTAAAAAGCAATTTTTAACTCATAAATTTATTAATATTATATAAGAACTAAAAATAAATCTTAAAAAAAGGTCACGTTCAAGGAACTTTCTGCAAAGAAGTTTTCATAGTAATTATAGTTTTTCCTATTATGAAATATATATTAATCATATAATTATCTTTTGTTAAACGATATGTATGTGTAAATAGATTCAGCAAGCAATATTCATTTACTGGAAAGATGTGTCTAAAAATATGAATTATGTTCTGTGACTAAAGAAATTTTATTTTCTAGATAATGAATATATCTTAATAATTATCAAAAATGTATACATTAATTAATTATTTTTCATTGTTTACTTTAGTAAAAAATATTCTATTTATGCAAATAGTTCTTTAATTTGAATCACCTTATATAGTTTAAAAATATGGGTCAATAATTGTCAGTTTAACTACATTTGCAAAAAAAAAAAAATAATAAAAAACTGTCGATTATGTAAATTTTAGAATTTTTTTATTACATGTTTGCGTCTTTTAAATGCCTGCTTAAAATTAATTACCTTAATTTGATCACAAAATACATATCAATATTAAATTCACCTGAATAAAATTAGTTAAGAAATTGATAAATATATTTAAGCATTTTTAAGCAATATTTTCCAGCGAGATAAGAAATTTAAAGGGTCATTTGCTGATAAACTTTATCTCAAGAAAATTATGTTTCTAGAAGGTTTCTGTATAAATACTGTAGTATATGTATTATATCGTTTTGGATTCTTAAAGATGAAATGCATAATTTACTATAATATGGCTTAATTTAATTAATTATCTTATAATGTATCCAACTATAAGTAAATTTAAATAGATGGACTATAAATGTTTGCTAAAAGGGAATATTTTACTTATATATAATTATTATATTCAATTATTATATAATTATTATATTATTAATTATATTTTGTATATAAAAATCCCGTTTTTGAGCTACAAGATTTACAAACTTGAAAGAAAAACATGTTTCTTTTGTTGAGCAGAGATCCAGTAAGAATGATTTTCGCAGAAGGTTATTTCCATAAAGGATTGCACGCAAATGTTCTTGTTAGAGAATTCCGCTCTTGAACTCCTATATCCACAGGCATAAAATTTGGAAAACATGATTATTTTATTGATGAGTTCCCTTTTTTACGGTTTTTGCGAAAAGTGACTTCTAAAATGAATAACTGGAGTTTAAGTGGACGATATAGATAAAATAATCATATTTTTGAACTACTAGAGTTACGAACTTGAAATTTGTCTAACCTTTTTTTTCTTCTGTAAAATAGAGTCTCTCTAAGAATGGGCTTTTCAGATTTTGAATAACCAAACAAGGTGGGAAAGGACTACAAAAATATTATACATAAAATAAACCACGTATTTTTTTCCAAATAAACCTACAAGGTTTGGAATGTTTATGATTCTTGTGTTGAGTATAAAGTTTCATTTAAAACACAGATGCTACACAGGGACTATAGATATATACAAGTGATGAATACACTGACTTTGAAATTCGTCATTTGAAATCAAAAGACGAATACTATAAAACTGTATTTTAATTCAATTCGACAGCTTAAAGCTATGATTTAGTAAAGAACATAAAGATAAATAGAGTTTTACAATGATATGGAATACTAAGAAGTTCTGGAGGGCAAAGGATAGCATGTGTGAATGCGTGTATGTGAAAGACACAGAAAGATATATTTTTATGAAGTCTATGTTGCATACTATGATGTTTAAAAGGTAAAGTTGTGAATATAAAATTTAAAAAAATACATTCTAGATGCCAAATAAATTAATAACCTGAATAAAACTGCAAATAATAGATACAAAAAGTTTTGAGAATGGTTGACATAAATTGTGTTTTGGATCACCTTCTATTAAGATGTGTGACTGAAACCAAGTAGAAGGAAAAAATACACTTTTTTGAACACTATAAATAAACTTCGAAGACGGATTAAAGACTCAATGTTGAAATATAATAGAAGAGTTTCGAAATCTCTTTTGATATGTTTGAGTAACTTTTATATCAAACATACCTTTAACGTAAGCCGTTTTGAAAGTGGTGTTTTATTGGCTTTTATAGAAGCAAGTAAATCGTGTATTTTTTTAAATGCTCCTAGTTGTTACAAACTAATGCCAGTTATATACGTAAATGTATCTGCAAAAAAAGCATCCATTAAACAATTTCAAATACAAATAAATGCCTTCAAATATTTAATTTACAAATAATTTTCCATGTGAGCTTAAGTATCAATCTCAATGAAAATCGGTTTGAATCATAGTACAAAACAATATATATATATATATATATATGCATACACAAATGTTTGGAACGATACATACTATACTCATTAAATTTACTATAATTTTTCTGGATAGATTATTTTTTATCTTATTTTCTCTTTGTGTTAAATTAGGAATTATCTAATGAACAGACCTGTTTTCACTCATTCTAATAAAAATTTCATCTTGATTTTTCGCTTATAACTTTACATGACTATTTAGTCAATTAAAAATAAAGTAAGTTTAAAAAGAAAGTAAAAACATATGCTTAAAAAGAAAAAAATGGCTCTTTTCAACAACATTTCTGTACATGTTTCAGGCTTTTCTGTAAATGATTATGACATACAACGTACGAAATAAAGTCAGCAACGAGGATATGACAAAGATCAAGCTCCAGTACTACTAAAACAACTTCTCCCTTCATTCCAAGAAAAGAAAATATCACTAAGTGCTCAGAATACTTGATGTGACTATCTGCCGTCACATATTCAGTAACATATTTTTTCTAGTATTAGCACAACGTATCGATTTTTTCACGTGAAAAAATGTTTTAGAATATGTTTGATTTAATATGAGCTTGGTGTTAGTATTTTAACAGCTAAAGCGTACCCTAAAGAAATGTTCAGAAAGTAAGTCTTCAAATTTAAATTTTCTTCATTTTCAAGAAAGCAAAAAAATATATATATAAATATAAAAAGTATGAATAAGTTTAATCTATTTTTTAATCAAAAATTGGGCAGTTAATGCGAAAGAACGGTTCTCATTATGTTTTATTCATTTTATTGTCGTTGATATCACTAGTATACGTATGCAATTTAGAAAGAACACTTCATCTTTATAGGCTATTCACGAAACAACCCATTTTTTTAGTATCTAATGATGCGAAATATTGCTGCGACAAGCCATACATTTTCGATCGAAACATGAGATAATCGGAAAGGGAAATATCTGGTGAATACAATGGATGAGGTAGAACTGAACCTATGGACTATACTAGTGATACCCATAGTGGTCTATATAGACCCC
>BMAO01023796.1:0-24252 GCA_019973975.1 Trichonephila clavata
CCATTTCTTTGATTCAATTTCATATACTTCTTATTTTAACGCTCATACTTGTTTTCTTTTATTGATTCAATAAATAAGTTATAAATCAGATTTTACACACATATTAATTTATAAGACTCTTTTTTTTAAAAAAAATATCTTAATATATAACTTGATTTTTTTTACCATTGCCTACGTTTGAGAAATTCCTTTTACATACCTAATCAAAAGAAGAAACTATTTCACCTTTTGTAAGTACGATTATTCTAAAGTATCTTTCACAGTAAAAAAAAAAAGTTAAAGCTTCATTTTTCAAAGTCGAAGAGAAAGAGAGAGAAAAAAAGGGGTTTTTTAGGGGCAAAAAACGCATTCAATATATACATTTGGTTAAAGAAAGTGCAATTTTTATTCTTGATGGACCAGTTAAACCGGAACATGCTAGTATTTCATTTTTGAAAAATGTACGCTTTGATAAGATTAATGTTCGGAAGAATGTAGGGAATAAAGTAAAGTTAAGGCCAGATCTTTCACTTTTTTTCCAGAGGAAAACATCTCCATAAGAAATGACAAAGGAAGAAAAAATATCCCGATGTGTCAAAAGCTCTTCTGATGTTTCTCTTCTGCCCTAAGCGAAAGATTGTTTACTGAAAAAAGTATTCCGCCAAGAATTTCTTGGCGATATTTGAAACATTTCAACTCCGAAGGATCTTATTAAATGGGATGTCTTTACAGTTTTCTGACATTTTAAAGCGTCCATTATTCTTTATTGTCAAGTCTCTTTAAAAAAAAATTCTCACTTTGTTTCGAATTAATGAACTCCTGACATTTCAGAAGTCTTACTTTATTTATTTATTTATTTTTTTTTTGAAAAATAAAATCAAATTTTTGTTTGATTTTACTGTTCTAAAAATTATTTTTAATTAATATTATTTTCATGAAAGAAAAAAAAATGGGGCCGTGGGTTGTCCACCTCTGCTTTAAGACTATTGTGTTCTTTAAAATAATAAAATTCTTCTGAAAATCACTTTTTGACCTAAACTAGTCAGATGTTTTAACTCCAGAAAAACCTTCATTTTTTCCCCCTTTTAACTGCACTTTATAATAGTGATATCGACATAATAGTTTAGTTGTGAGGAATAAAGTTGAACGCCTACCCATCCATAGGATTAAAATTAAATTCACAAATTCAAAATAGGCCGACAGAGGGGACCCTTAAGCTCCTCATTATAGCATAGGTAATGAGTTTGCGAGCAGGTAGATTAACACGCTCAATTAGCGAAACGAGAGGGCGATTTGCATTCGACAAGCTAATACGTAAATATTGGAAGAGGAAAGTGAATAATATATTTATATATGTATAAAAGCTAAAATCTTTCAATATTTAGATGAATTTCAATGGTTTGAATAGCGTTTCGCACAAGCGTTCGTTCGGTTTTAATAAATTACTCAGACGTTTGAATGAGTAAAGTTGTTTGGTATAAGCGTGGTGATTAGATATTTAGAAATTTGTACAAATAGTACCATTTTAGAGATTAAGTAATAAAGTGAATGGATAAGATAACATTGTGAAATGAAACATTTATTTCTTTTACTGTGGTAAGGAAATGCTGTTTTGTAATTTATATTAATTTTCTGTATTATTACAGAATAATAGAAAGAAGGTAAGAAAAAAAAATAAGAACTCATGAAATAGTCTTAGATGTTTTAAATATAGAAATAAAAATAAATTTCTTCCATCTAATAATGGGAAAAGGAAAAAAAAATCATTATATATAATCTTTAATGTTTTAAACACATGATTTAAAAAACTTACAGTAAAATCGATGAGAAAGTGTATTAAATCAGCGAATATTTTATTATAAAGGATAAATTTGTAATGGTGCCTACGAAAATTTGGTGATAACTCCAAATAATTCAATCCAGAAAATTTCGGAATGGAACCTGGCTCAATCGGATATGATGGACACGGTAACTTAGTCGGCATAGTCTCAAACTCGGGGCTGACGTTGTCACGTTGCTAGTTCAAGTATTGATGTCACTGAAGACCCAACCTGTTGCGAGATTAATGGACTTTAAATGTATCTTGGATCAAAAGCTTCTCGTTGGTGTGGTGGAAAAGCTTGGAGAGCAGGGTACCAGCACAGGTGTTGTCCTTGACACTTTACCAAGGTTTAACATTAAGAGTTCCATCGCTAATTGCCCTCGTATTTTTTTAGACTGTGAAGAAGTTTCGATCTCGGTTTCGTCCGTTCCGTATTTAGTTAAAAAATCGGAACCAATAATCGATTTGTAAACATCTCCCACATTGGTGACCTTGGCGCTGCACAAAAAAAACCCCGCAATCTTCATGCAGCTGTCTTGGAGCCATTTACATGCCGCAAATTCAACCAAGCCACCAGACACACATGATACAAACAAGCCGTCAGAGCCAAATGACGCAATAGCAAGAACTCATACGCTCGCCGTGACAAGGTAATCGTTCGGAACAGTGGGATTAGAGACCTGCAAAAAACATTTTGAAAAATCTCAGGAGAATTTCAAATGGTAAATATTGACATAGTCTTTCTTACATATTTACAATTAATAATAACGTACAGTAATGCCCCAAACTTACGCGATAGATATCCGCGTAAGTCGATGTATAATTTCGCATACAAATACATATGAATTACTTTTAGTTGGAACCGTAGACGAAAGGAAATAATAATAATTTAGAACAAAATAAAGTTTAATAAAGTCTTAGATAACACAAATACAAATTCGCAAGTCAAAGTGCTCTTGATGTATAGAAGGTTGTATAAAATCTGTAACAAGTAGTCTGTCGGACCAAAGATTTTTTCTCCGCAAAATTTCCTCGTAGCACGCTAATAATTTTTGATTCCATGTTTTGTTGAAAAAATACTGTCTCCGTTGGAGAATGTATTTTCTAAAATTTGTGACACTTTTTCAATTGAAGTGAGACCTTCTGTCAAATTATTCTGATTGAACTGGGTCTAAAGACAAAATTTTCAATATTTTGCTCTTGTTCATGCATTTCTAAAAGCTCATCAGTTGTCAGTTCCTAATTGTGTGAATCCAGCATCACTATCCACTTGGACGTCCTCACTATCCACTTCAAAGCATCACTATCGCTTGGACGTCCTCACTATCCACTTCTAAAAATTACTATCCACTTGGACGTCTTCACTATCCACTTCTAAACATCACTATCCACTTGGACGTCCTCACTCTACTTGGATGGCCTCACTATCCCCTTCTAAAAATTACTATCCACTTGGACGTCCTCACTATCCACTTCTAAACATCACTATCTACTTGGACGTCCCCCCCCCCCCCCCCCCTTCCACCCTCACTATCCACTTGGACGTCCTCACTCTACTTGGATGCCTCACTATCCCCTTCTAAAATTACTATCCACTTGGACGTCCTCACTATCCACTTCTAAACATCACTATCTACTTGGACGTCCTCACTATCCACTTCTAACATCACTATCCACTTGGACGTCCTCACTATCCACTTCTAAGCAACACTATCCACTTCTAAGCAACACTATCCACTTGGACGTCCTCACTATTCACTTCTAAGCATCACTATCCACTTCTAAGCTTATTTTTTCCAGGCAAAGATCGACAACTACTTCAATCAAATTAACAACTTTATCAGGCTCTGGTAATAATTCCCCCTAAGTTCCATTGATTAGGGGGGAAAAGAAGGACGAATCAACGATATTTGAAAATTGCGTAACTCTAATTTCGCTTAAGTCCGTTTAGGTAGTACTGTACATGATATTGATTTGATTTGATTGTGTGATTGCTTATCATATTGTTTTTAGAAATAACAAGTAATATAAGAAAATTGTTCTAAGTTAATTCCTACTGGGTCAACTGAGAAAATTTTTATTTTAGTTACAATTAATATAAATATGTATATATATATATATGACAGAATCACAATATTAAGTGACAAAATATAGAAAGTGGTTTTCAGTTTTTCTTTCTATATAAAGTGTGGGACTATTTTAGTTTGTTTGTTACTATCTCTCCATTAATTTTATTTAATTATTCTAATAGAATAGTATATCAAAAAAGAAATCATATTCCCAGAAATGAGGTCATTTCAGGTGGTTTGCGAACTCACAATCTTTGAATTAGAAGTCCAGCGCGCTATCGATTGCGCTACTGGGACACAACGAACGAGTTTCCTTTCTATATATGCTGTTGGACTATTTATTAATTTTTAATTAAATCAATGAATCAATATTTGAAAAAACTGTATTAACATCAAGTGTCATCCCCTACAATTTTAACAAAATGTTTTTGAACTTGAATGAATGGGGATGAATAGAAAGTATTGTATTAACGATTGAAAATTTGAACAAGATAAATAAATAAATATACGGTGAGAGTGAACTAATAGTATAAATTGAAAAATAGAGTTAATGATGTCAATTTTAGTTCACATCGCACTGTGAAGAAGCACGAAGGCTATTAGAGGCAAACCTCGTAATTTTGAACCATGGTCTTCATGACACCTGAACTGGCCTCCCCTCTCCGAGCTTCCACACTACGCATAGGGCGATCGCTTTGAGCACAACAATTTTAACATGTATCAGTCCCTAAGGCAGCTAAAACTTATTATTTTAAACTCCAGTCTAGGATATCACCTAACACGGCACCCAACTCTTAAAACTCCAATGTGGATGAAATGGTGAATTCTCGGTTACCTAGTAAGTAGAATAATGATTCATTATTGCTAATCGCTAAATTCCTATAAATTTAAAATAAATGACCACGTAATATATTCTGATTGAACAATGTTTGAGATAAAACTTAATTCCGTTTGATTAGATGACATATTTTCCCTGTAATTGTCGATTTTCCAGCAAAAATGATTCAATCGCAGAAAGTGTAAAAAAATAATCCAAAAATTGTAAGTATTCTATTAATTCGAATAATATAAACAAATAGGGGAGAGAGAGATATCTCACATTATTCCTAGATACATTTCTACAATTTTTCCCCATCAAATAGCAGAATTGAAGTACAATGGAAAAATGTGGTATCATCATTTATATAATCAATTCATTCTTTATAGAAGCCCATTCGGTACAGTGGTTAGTGGCGCTGATTACTATACCGTAGGGCCTGGATTCGAATCCTGGAGAAGGCATCGATGTTTGTATTTTAATCCTTCATGCTTAAAAAAAATTCCTTCTTTCCTTTGTAATGTGTGCTATATGCTTACATCTATGCTTACATCTGTGTGATACTTCGTGATGCACGGGAATTTCTAAATGTTCTCAATAAAGAAAAAAATCATTCTTTATAATTCTAAAAGACAGCAGTCCATACCAACTTGCTCAGCATTGCGCGTTTTTTCTTGCTTTCTTTCAAAAAATTATTTTTGCAGAAACTATAATTTTTTTTTCAAAAAAAAAAAAAAACTGTCAATCAATGAAGTAACTACTTAATTTTTTTCAGTTACAATTCTTTCTTTCCATACACATAAATTATACCAACCGATCTTAATCACAAAACTTTCTTTTCAAGTGTTTTCCACCAAAATTCAATTAGTATAAAAATTTACCTGCGATCTCCGATTTTTCTTGTATCATATATATATACATACATATATATATATATATATATTTAAAAAAATCGAGTTCAGAGAATTGCCATTTTTTCGTAATTAGTTCTAGGCAAATCTTCCTACAAATCTTAGATACAGAATGTGGAATGTTAAGAAAAAAAATTAATGTATACACGCGTTATAATCTTATTATAGGTAATGGTGGATTTTTCCTGGATTTTTTTCGTACAGTCTAGCTTAATTAAACAATAGAATTAGTTTTTTACGAACGGTTTTGAATCTTGTAACGAGATATTCGCGCGCAAACGCAACCAATGTTCCCAAATCGAATTCTCATTCAAGCGTTAAAACAAAGGTAATTAAATCTTGTTTTTTCCCCCACAACATAATCGTTTGCAGTTATTCTAAGCGTTGCTTTTAGAGAATTCTTTTTTCTCTTATTCTTCATTTTGCAATTTCTGAAGTTTTTGCACCTAATTGCATTCTTTTTTTTAGGTAAGGTTTGCTTTAGAATATCGTGCTTTTCTTTCTTTTTTTTATGATATTCTCAGCCTGCGAAATTTCCCAGGATTTCTGTTGTTTTTCGCAATTCTAAGCGCTGTTTGGTGGTTTTTGGAACGTATTTACTGAAAAAAAAATTTAAAAAATAATGCAGTTGTAAAGGAATCAAAATTATTTCCTGGAGGATAATTATGCTAATGATAATGAAAGTTTTGGGTAAAAGATGAAATAAATCTTTATTCACATTCAGGAAAAAATGTTTATAAATTCTTTTATTTAAGGAACACTTTGCATAAAATAGGGTGATAATTTTTTTAAGGAAAAGATCAAATATAAACCAAGATCTTGGCAGTTTTGAATATTCTTATGTCTAATTAAATGTGGACATGAGCATGCAAAATCCATTAAGGAAGGGTTTTGAATAATATAAAGCTTAAAAAAAACTGGAAATATGTTTTATCTCATATTGTTCCTGTTTTTTTTAAACTCTTTTAATTATTATTAGTTTTTTTAAAGCTATGTTATATTATTTTCACACAAAAAAACTCCACAAAAATGGAGTTTTTATTATGATAATTGCGATCAAAGAATTATTTTTTCATCTTCACTATGATAATGATATTTTCCTTATAAATATCTTTTTTTAAAAGTTCTTTTCCACATATAACTGAATGCAGAATTAAGCAAACGAAAATAGCTTTGAAAAAAGATCAATTTTAGTATAGATAAATTCCCCAAAACATTTATTAAAAGATTAATTATAGTGTTTATATATGGTTTGGGTTTTTTTTTTTATTTAAATAAAAGTTTTTTTTTGTTCAACTTATATATATATATATTCTCTTTTCAATTTACTTAAGTACTATTTGTTCTTCAACGTTTATCAACGTTTTTTAAGGATAAAAAAAAAAACCTAAAAAAAATTATGAAAAGCCTAAAAACTAAGTTTGTAGTATTAAAGCTTTTAAAATGTTTACATCTGGGGACCAATTAACTTTATTTTTACTATGTCTGGTGTTCTTTATTTTTTACTAAGATTCATTCAATACAGAAATCTATATTCAATAAGTTAATTACTAACTCTCAAATACAAAACGTAAGCATACTCAAATTTCATTTTTTGTTTGTAAAATAAGAAAAAAAACTAAAAAAAAAAAAGCAGAAGTATTCTCTATTCTAATAGTGCTTGCAAAATAAATTCTATCTTTCTGTTTCCCAATAGTGGTCGTGGTTGTTTAGTACAGTAAAAAATTCGTAATTCATAGATAGATTGCTTAAATATCTTGTTCTCAAAGATCGTCGTGTATCAATGATTTCAGTGAATGTAAAATCTGTCGGCATTTGTAACCTTCTCGGTAGCGTTAACGACATACATGTGATGAATGAGACGCTGCCTTAGGTGTTATCCTCAACATTTTACTGTGATACAGACTATGATATGCATTGTCTGTAGTCCTTGTGTAATTTTAATGCGATGCTAGTAAGTACTAATTCCCCTAACCTTATATTAATTTGTCTTTATGGTATCCGACTACGTTCGGAACGGTAATTTTTCAAAAGCATACAAATGAATATTTTTTTAATGTTAAGTGTCACTTAGATTAGAAAACACATATAAAATTGCTCTCAGAATATTATTACAGTAAAAATATTATTTAAATGCGATATTTTGGTAAAAAATGAATATAAGATTACTTTTTTTCTTAACATTCTCCTTTTAAGAAAAATGCTTCTTTAAAAATAACATTTTGTCCATATACAGCTCAAACTTCTCTACAGTTCATGAACTAGGATTTTTGGAACATATAACCTAAAAGTAGATTTATCCATATTTTGATATACCACAGAGTGAAAAAATCAGCAAAAAAGCCACGATTATTATTAGTAGTAGTAATTTTGAAAACAATGAGAGTTTTTCAAAAGTACTAGATAAGGCTCTCTGGGGAGAAGTTTTATCTATATATAGAGAGAGACGCAATATTATTATTATAGAAGCATTTTTTATGAATAGACATTGTTTTGAAAATAGGTAATTTTATGTTCAATTCTCACCAAAATATTGCATTTAAATATTCTTTTATGGTAATAATGTTCTTAAAATAATTTTATACGTATATTTTAATCTTAGTGACTCTAAGTATTAAAAAAATTGGTTTGTACGCTTTTGCAAAAATTCGGTTCCGAACGTAGTCGGATGTCTTAAAAGAAGAATTTCAGAGAGTTTGATAGAACATAAAACATATATAAATTAAGTTTAATATAGAAACATACGAAGGCTAAGGAAGGTGTAGCTGTATCATGAGCCCCATAACATGATGATTTTGAAATTCAGTATAATTTAACATACACTAGCCACAGTTCCCCATGTCGAATTTTTAATCAAATCGAAAGGTGCTTACTCAGTGATTTTGCTTTTAATAATTCAATTTGCCTTGTATATACAAATTCAATTTTAGTATTGTGTTAAAAGCATATGGAGGTTGGGTTTCGTAGCTGTTGAATTTCGAATAAATACTGTAAATAATACAAAATTAGTTTCACAATCTTTTACAATTTTCATAATACTCCATGGGATTGATAACTAAATGGGGGTAAGGGTGATCGCACGAGTATTAATGAGTATAATTATCACACTCCTAAACAACGAATACGATATGGAAAATATGTATATGTTGCTTTTTCTCACTTTCTTAATATTCACATGATGAACAAGGAGACATGTAGTCTAACTCCAGAATAATTTTTTTACTACTTATTAGTATTGCCATACCATCGGTGACATCTGGCAAATTTCAACAAACACATTTGGCAAATTATAAGTTAAAAATAAATACGAGTTTTTTTTTAAAATTAAAATGCATCCCTTTATAATTGATCGAACTGAGTTGTAACTTAATCTTTTAATCGCCAAATCTGGAAATGGGATCCGAAATTAGTCGCCAGATGCGGGATGGGATCTGAAAATGGGAAATCGTTAATCCTTATGATCCTGTTCAGAATAATGGTACAAAATTATTAAATTATTGTATTCACATCAGTCTTGGACACGAGAGCAAAATTTCGAATTAATCTGACCTTTTAAAGTGGGTAAAAATGGAGTTTAAAATTCCGTTACATACAAGTGAAGGTTTCAAGGGTGTTAATAATATAACCACAACTGGGTTATAAGATCAATAGATCATCATAGTTGGTTAAACCTTCGTCGATCAATCTCTGGCATGCAGATAATCTTTATCACTGGGATAAGAGTAATGCATAAATATTCTTCTTTTAGTTTTAAGTGGGATTTAAACTTTCAAGCAATTATTTTTATACAAATCAGTAAATGAATACTAATTGAGTACAAGTTGTTTTTATGAAGTAATTAAGGTATAGGCTACTTAAGACAACTTTTTTTTAAAAAAAATGGAGATATTGGGATTTTTTTTGTTATTTTTAGATTTGCTTAGTACATTTTAAGAAAAATATGCTAAAAATAAGAAGAGAAAAAGAAATTATTATAATTAAAATGGGAAAAAATGGGTAACAATTTACAAAAAATATCAAAAACGTGGTCCATTCTGAAACCAAAAGTTTATGAACAAATTTTCAATTTTTCAATTATTCATTTTTGAAATGACCTTCAGGACAAGAGATTTTAATTTTTGCAAAAACTAGAGAACTTTATCTTAGTTATATGAAATTGCTTAAAATCAGTAATTATATTAATATTAGGGACTGTAAATTTTTTGTAATAAACAGGGGTCGATAAATTTGAAGGTTAAAACACTTCTACTATTATACAAAACATAAAAAAAATTCAGTTAATTGTTTTCAAAACTTTTTCAGCAATCGCTGGCCCCATTTGTGAAATTTTTTTTTAACATTTTGAGTAAAACGCGTTTTAAAGTATGACATTTTGCTGTAAGTAATGGCATCTACTTTTACTAAAACACTTGTGGTCTTTGTTGTAGTGAACGGAAAATGATAAACTTGGTGTTTTTATAAAGCTAATAAGATGGCATATAAAACAAAATCATAAAAAATTGGCAGTTCTTGGTAAAGTTCAGAATTTTAAGCTAGTCAGATACCTTAAGTAGTTGTCTCTCGTTTGAAATATATTGTATAGTAAAGTAAAGAAGATATCAATCATTGGCATGGCCAAGTAATTTTAGCGCGTTTTTCACATGTTGTATTTTACAATAATGCAACTAATGAACTTTTTACTAACAGAAGGTAGTGTACTGTACCACTCCTCTAAATGTACTACTATTGAGCTGAAAAGAAATAATGACACAAATCTGTATCAGCTCTATACAAAGCAAAACCTAGCGAAATTCAGGAAAATTTGTAGGAAAATTCGGGAAAACTATGGAAAAATTTTAATATGATTCGGCTCATCTAGGGCGCAAGTGCGACCAAATGCCGAAAACCCGAGGTCAATTGGTTGCTTATTGGCTGAGAAAAAGGTACGACAACATATGGAACGAAGACGAAATTTGCGTCCTAATAGCGCTTTTGTTCCTCTACGTGAAAAACACGCTAAAAACCCAACATTCTCGTGAAAGAAGGATATGCACTTCTTCAGAGAGCGATATCCAAATGTAAAGCATGCGATGATATCCCAGTATATATCCTCAGTAACCCTATCGGTTATGGTTACAGACTCATGGCCGGAGTGTGGAGGGTTTAAGTCACTAAAGACTCGCCTTGTAGAGGAGCCAATGTACGTTAAATCTGCCGAAGTTCAGTGTCCTCTCGTTGATGGATTTACCTAGTAACGACTACTTGGTCCAGTTCAAGTTTTGTCCTCGTCACTTAACCTATGCTCAAAATTACGAGGTCTGCTTAAAGTGCAATGTTAGTAGTTCGATTGGTAGAACTACTGCCAAGTTGTGAGTGGAATTCTGTTTCAATAGCAGCGCTTACAAAAAATATAATTTCTGGTGTGTTGTGTGGCTGTTAAGAGAAACAACAAATCCAAATTACTCGACTTGGTTCGAATATTACGAGAAACACATCTTTTATACATTTCTCTCTCTGATCATGTAGCTAAACGCACACACACACACAGTTCTATTTATAAGGTAAAACAATTTAAATCACCACACCGGAGAGCATTGAGTGTTGGTACAATTTGGAATTTACGAGTAAAACTTTTTAATAAACGAAATAAGTTTTACTTTGTGCTAGAGTAGCTCTTGAGTGATTGAGTGAGTGATTGTGTGAATATTAACGTCGCACTGTCCAGCTACACGAGGGTTTTTGGCGATGGATCGTGCACAGTGGTCAAGTGAAAAAATTACCATGTTTGAACCATGGTCAAGTGACGCGGATGACACTTGAGCTGACACCCACTCTACTAACTACCACACCAAGTGGAGGACGCGTGAGCTCTCGACAGATTTAACGTGCATCGCCCCCCTACACGGCGGGTCATCAGTGGTACCGGGGCTTAAAATCATGACACACTAGCCATGATACGATACCTTGACCACTTGGCTACCATGGCCACATTAGCGCTCGAGACCAAAAGGTTGTACTTAGTGAATTTGGATTCTATCAAAAAGTTTCCGAAGTAGAATATTAGAAATAGAATTTAATATCTATTCTTGAAAGTAATATATTAGTTTGTAGTAAAGCAATTATGAGAGCGCACTAACTTATCTAACTATGTAATCTAGGCTTTGGATTATTAAATTTTGCATGTATAATCTTCTACTTATCTATAATTATTGTGCTGGTTCAAGATAGTTAAGCTAAAACTTTGAGAATATCCGATTAAAATGCAACAAAAATTGGTAACTACATATAAATAGTGATAATTTTTAAGCATTGGAAAAAATTACTGTCGCCTTCAGTTATAGAAAAGGGAACAATGGATTCCTGTCCGTTTTGAACATTATAATCAATATACAAGGACAAAGAGCACCTTGTAAATATTTCAATTCTCAGCCTACTCCATCAGACCACAGTAAACAAATTAGGATTCTTCCGACGTAATGGATTCGTCTCTGAGCCTGTACATTAGATCCCTCTGGGACCTTACCCCTCAGGCTTCACCGGTTCCTCTCAGGAAGAACCGATCCCCATCCTCTGAGGGAATCTGATTCCCGCGTTCGTGCACCCTCTGTTATCTAGATGTCGTTACCATCGCGTTCCCGGCATGCTCTGGGCATGGTGCGAGGCAGGAAAGCGGGGTGTAGCGGCGCACACGGCAGATTTAAAAAGCCCCTTCTCCGGAGTTCCTTTCCGTATTTCTCTGTTTCTCTCGCTCTCAAATCAATCAGTGGTGCGTTTGAATGCGAATTGAATCCGTTAACTTAGTTTCTGGGATTCATATAATTTTTTGAACTCAGGGGTAAGTACTTCTTTTATTAGTACTCGATTGTGTTTCGTTAAAATTTGGAGTTGGCTTAAAATTTCAATATTAAAATTTATCACTGTTAAAAAAAAAAAAAACTTCAAATTCTGAAAACAGAAATCAAAGTTGAGTTTTTGTAACGGCGATTAAATTTCGAATGTGGAAATTTATCATGGATGTTTGATTTGTTCTTTCTAAACGCTAAATTTATTGCTGTATTAAAGAAATATTTCATGCGTAAAATAATTCCTTCTAATTTCTTATAAATGCATTACGAATTTGAGATGTTTTGAATAGAATGATTATATATATATAATTTGAAAAATGTAAATGTTCTATAAAACTCCTGCAAATTTTCTAATATAACATCATTAATTTCAAACTAACCAATCAAATATTTTTTCTTTGCTTTACGCAGTGCTGTCTTAAGAAAATTATAACTTTTGATAATTGATTTTTTTTTTATTTTATTCCTCCAATTTTTTTTAAATAGTTCGCTTAATTAAAATTTGCCATATTGTAGCCATTAATCGCATTAACTTATATTGAGTGCTATTGTGCGTTTTTTTTTCTAGCACTACATCAAAAATTGCTTAAAAAATGTAGTGTTACATGGTTTCCTGAGTTTTCGACATATTTTCTTGGAGACATTATTTAAGTCACTTTTTCCAAAAACCTTTGTAATATTTTCACAATGTTTAATTGACTTTTCAAAATTGACTTTTAACTATCCATAATATATATATATACCCCTAATAATTCTAAATCTGAATAAGAAATGATTGCATACATTATATGTGTTAAAAAATTGTACTGAGCATCCTAAAAGTAAGAATGATAGTTAGTATATTATATATATCAAGTGTATTAGAGAACTCTCTAAACTTTTTTAAAAATATTTTCCGGATATTTAGATAAAACTCATTATCACTGAGCATTCTCGGGATTCAGAAATATCTTTCTTTCATAAAAATATTACTTTGTAGAAATTGTTTTTCATTATTGTAAAAAATAAATATTTATGCTATTTAATAGATTTCAAAGTCTTCCCTTATATTTGTGAATGTATTTCATCCTTCAAAGCTGTAACACATTTTAAGTTTGCAAGTGATTTTCTTCGGTAATTTTTACGATTATATATTTAATGTAAAAATTCATAATGTATTTCATTTGATTTTACATGATTCTTCGCTAATTACTCAAGAATACTAAAATTATCATTTCTTGTCTTTGGGAATTTATAAATATGAAAACAATATACATAACACATACACGGCCTATTATCGTCAAAATAAGGAACATGTGTGTGTGTGTGTGGTTAAATCTTATAATTACAAACACGGATATGTACTTTTAACCTAAAATATTTATATTGAAATAATAGTAGTTTAAAAAACAAAATTCTTCAATTCTGTCTAGGTAGTATTTTAATTTTACATTACACACTATTCACCCGAAAAATAAATCCCTCTTTCGTCATTTCATTATGTTTAACCGTAAAATTACTGCCACATAGTTGTAAATGCGTCTTAAAGATAAAAAAAAATATTCGTTCATTTATATTTGCTGGCATTGTATATTTGCTGGCATTTATATTTGTTAAATATATTTGCTGGCATTGAAGTATTGCGATTTCGCTATTCAATATAATTTGACATAAAATATCACCGCAACAAGTTTTATAAAGCACAATAATCCTAAAAAAATTAATCAGGTTAAAAACTGTAAATAATTACTTGTTAAATACATTATTCACATGTATTAGCAAGAAGATAGATTAAACAGCAAATAATTTAAAAGTAATAAGTTGTAAAGAGACAAAAGAGTTAATCGTACAGAATTAAAAATTTAAGTGATTAATTAATGTCAATAGGAATAATATTTTTTTTAAAAAAAATTAACGCAGTTGAAGTGGATATTAAATACAACTTTTTGCTTTCGATAACCATTTAAATATAAGTTAAACTTTAAAAATATATGAATTTTTAAGTATATATTTAAATATGTATTTTTTGCAAATTAAAAAGTTTGCAATTTCTTCAGATTTTTTTTTTAACATTTATAAACCCCGTGCACCACGCAATGTATAACTCGGGGGTATACAACACAGACAGAAGAGAAAGGATTACAACACAAACATCCATACCTTCTCCGGGATTCGAACCCAGTCCCTACGGCACCGTAGTCAGCTTCACTGACCCGTATACCGGATGGGCGGCATTTCTGATTGATTGAATGAGATTTTGGTTAGATACAGTAAAATCCCACCTGAGCGCAACAAGATGGCCTTTGATGACGAACGTAAATTTAGACCTCTCCCAAGAAACGAGGACGATGACTTACTCTTTTGAAACTTTCACACCTATGTCAGGACTAGATCTAGAACATTACACAAATCTTGTGATTAATCAATGGCGCTGAGTGATCATTTTTACGAACTCGTGGTTGGCGTTGTCTGTCAGATCATTAATTGTCGTCTAGATGACTCTTGTGAACCGCCGCAATGAGAGATTGATGCCCGTTAAATCGATCGAGGCTCAAAGCCCTCTAGTTGATGTAGTGTGGAATTTTGAGGAGTGGAATTCTAACAAGAGGAACGTCCACATCACTTTGAATCAAAATTATGAGGCTCATCCCCAATAACCATCGTGTTCCGAGTGAGTGAGTGAATATTAACGTCGCACTGTTTTAGCTACACGAGGGTATTTAGTGACGGTCTGCGTAATTTTGAACCATGGTCAAGTGACGCAGACGACACCTGAGCTGGCACCCCCTCTCCTAACTACAATACCACACCAACGGGATCGTGTTCCGAAGTATAATCTTATACTTTTTCAATCATTGCACTTTCTTTTGGGCCGTTTGGGTGGTGTGGTAAGTTAAGCGTTGGCTTTGTACGTTCAAGTATGCGGGTCCGATCCGGGCCCAAGTTGGTAGATTTTCAAGAAGCACAAAAATCAACAGCGTCTATGTTGCATGACTAAGCGACTTGTTAAAAATCAATAGAACGCCTGCTTGACTACTAAAATTAAAACAAGCTCCCGGGGAATGCAATAGTCAAAATACCAATCTGCGGCTCCATTTTAAAAAGGTCTTTATTGCGTATGTGAAGTAACAACGCCAGTCAAATAATCACAATCACGAGAAGTCAAGGTTTGAGTAGCATCAAGAATTTTAGTCTTGATTAACGAAAAATATATGGTTTAGTAAAGTTGATATGTATGCCAGTTGAATCTGTTAAAGACTGTATAAGTCCTTTCATCGGTATGTTACGGAAGTTAGGGAAACGTGTGTGGGCTAGCTCCTTCGTGCAGTCTGCATCAAGTGGATTTTGCTAAAAATTAAAATCCTTCAGCAATATTCCTAGAGTTTCTCTTAACCCCTTCACTGGCACTGACACTTTCTTTTTTACCTTTGCTTTGCACGTGTGGAGATTATTAGTGCTAGTGTTTTTAAGTCACAGTTCATCTGTGGTACTGAAATACTTCTTATCTGGGATTTCTTTGTGGTAAATGTGGGGATGTTGCATTAAAGGCAGGGATTTAGATTCTTGAAAATATTCGAAAAAGAACAGGGATTGGCAAGACAATGTACAATTTGTTGCTTGAGAAGAAATGAAAATGGAAAAATGTTCTAAAATATTCAAGGATATCTCTGTCCCCTACTGCAACGTAAGCCTTAGTATTACACCATGATTCTAATTGTGTGCATTGATATATGTACACACACACACAAAATCCTCAACCATTTGAAAGAGAGGTAAGAACACGAATTTTTTTTTGTAAGTATGAGACAAATTCTCTTCATAGCATGTAGAATGTACCTATATAAAGCTAACATTTTGGGTATTTTGTGTTCCACACATAAAATAAATAATCGTGTAAACACCAAAAATTGAAATTAAATTCTTCCATTTCTCATTCAGTTGTATGTAATAAAATGTACCTTCTTTTTGAAACATTTTGGACAAAAAAAATTGACCGGTTAAGGGGTTCTGTGTGAATTTTATAAAACAATAAATCAATCAAATTTGGTGAAATGGCTCAATATATTTCTGATTCTTTGTTAAATTGCATTCATTTTTTCAAAACTATTTTTTTAAATCATTTAAAACATAAGCGTTTAAAATAGTACTTTTTACTGCATAATAGAAAAGCACGAATGATATTTTAATTGTTTCCAACAATATATTTATTAAAAGCTTCAACAAAAATGAAAATATTTTGGCATATTTTCTTGAAAAATGTGTACTGCGATTGTTTCATTTTCAATTAGAGCTCAATTAAAATGGTTAATGACACAAATTATTGTTCTTGTTTATGCGCTTCTAACCAAAACAAAGCGAAGTTGTTAATTAATACTTTTATGTTTTTAATTGCAAATGCAATAGAAGTATGTAAGAAAAAATGGCAATGTGAACTAAAAAATAAAGTAAATAAATAAATGCCTTTTATGCAAACCCTCAGGGTCATTTATACTGAAGGAAAAAAAATCCAACTTAAATTGATTTTAGCGTTTTGAGGCTATAATTCAAAGCATTCTACAAACTAGATAAAATTGGATAAACATTTGAAGCCTCGAGCCTTTTACCTTCCCATTAAATAGAAAAACTCGTACATTTCTCAATTTTTAATCTCGTCTAACACGAAAATTTTTTATAATAGAACCTACATTTCTCTTGTTAAGCCCATACTCTTTAAAATTATTTCTCGATCGAAAACATTGGGAAGAAAATCGAGGACCATGTTTTTGTTTTGTCTGAGCTTAGTCTGAAGAAGGAATAAGGCAATCACAGATGTTCTTTTTCCAGAATAGTTAACATGAGAGAAAAGTAAACATGAAAACGGGATTTCCACATACAAATAGAGAAAAAGGTCAAAAGTTAAAATATTGAAATGTACATGTTTTGCTTGATTACATAATTTACATATTTTCTGTTAAATTTACGCCAAGTAACGAATCATTTTAATTTTTTACGAGTATTTTTTTTTAAAAAACTGCAAATCATTCAAATATTAGTGATTTTTTAAATTCATTGGCAATTGAATATAAAAAACTCGAGTGTGTCATAAAATGGTACCTACATTATTTACAATGTGGCCACTGAGGCAGGTGACCGTGGTAGCAAAGTGTTCATGGTATCGGATCATGGCTGGCGTGTCAGGAGCTCGAGCCCAGTACCACTGAAGACCTGCCATGCAGGGGAGCGATGCATGTTAAATATGTCGAGAAATCAAACGTCTTCCGTTTGGTGTGGTGTGGTAGTTAGGAGAGGGGGTGCCAGCTCAAGTGTCGTATTCGTCCCTTGACCATGGTTCAAAATTACGAAGTCCGTCGCCAAAAGCCCTAGTGTAGCTGAAGAGTGCGACGTTTATTTTCACTCACTTACTCGCCAATGAGGCAGACTAGTCCTTGTGACGAATTAGTGTGATGGTATTTCAATTGAGCTATGTCTTTAATATGTTTACCATTAAAGACCCACAGTTGACATACGGCACAACTGTAAGGGCTGAATATATTCAAGTTAGAATGGAGTGTATATTAAGAAACATAGGTACTAATAATGTGCTGCTTGAATTCGCGAGTGAGTGTTACATTTTTGTCGCAGTGTAAGGCTATACGAGGGCTGTTGCCGATTAACCACGGACTTTAGAACTATAGTCAAGGGACGATACCTCTGAGCTGACAACCCCTCTCTCCTGACTTACACACCCCACCAACGCTTTCGTCGCCGAACCTTTCTTGAAATTTGTAAATATGATCATCAGCAGATCTATAGTAATCGGAATTTTGTTTTACTGAGAGTGCCAATACACTGATATTTGGATATTGAGTGAGATTCAACATCTATATCTGAATTATGAAAGCATGGTGACAGAACGTTAATCCCTTCAGTACCGGCTAATTGGAGAAAGAAACGTTTCCCATGTTCCCCCTTTCCGAGAGTATACGCACGCTTGGCATAGGGCTAATTTCACTGCTAAGCCTAATATCTTTTTAAAATTCATATAAAATCTTTAATGCAATGAAATACGTTAAAATTTACATTTACTGTCGTTAATAATATCTGAATACACAGTAAAAAAATGCTCGCTGTATTTTAAAAAAATAAACGATTGCGAATTTTAAAGAAAGCGTTTACATTTTAATAAAAAGAAACTCACTTTATGAATGTCTGATGCCCAATTAACTAATAAGCTTTCCATCTTTTTTTTTAATTTAGTCAAAACATAAACAAAAATCCAGAGTGCAATAAATCACGAACTTTTAAGTGCCCGATTCTCTCGAAAAAGTTAAACATGTGCAGCTGTTTACATTCACAAATATCCCGGATTTAATTTTTTAAAAAACACGAGGCCTAAAGCACATATTGAAGTTCAAAGTGCCTCTTGGAAGCAGGACCTCGTACATAAGTGGTATGAAGAAAACCATCCTGGTGCTGCTTTGCTTCGGACAAGCAGTAGGTGAGTGAGTGAATATTAACGTCCCACTGTTCAGCTACACGAGAGCTTTTGGCGACGGTCTGCGTAATTTTGAACCATGGTCAAGTGACGCGGACGACACCTGAGCTGGCACGCGCACAAGTGGGATGTATAAAAAACAACAACATAATAATCGGTAATCTCACATATGATCCCACGGTATTATATGTGAGATTAAGTTTTCCCCGTTCTGAGGATCGTGTTCACACCGGTGTGACCTGAATTTGAAACGTATGAAATTTGGAATGATTATAAGCTATACATTTCGGCGTATTTTAATATAGTAATGATTTTATAAGAATTTTTAAATGGAGTTAGGCTTAACAGGAAAAATCTCCCGGCCCTGAATGGGATATATATATATTAATGGGATGCCTTTTGAAGCGAGGGCTTTGGCGATGGACCCAAATGTCAAGTGAGAGAGTGAATAAGTGAATATTAACGTCGCAATGCTCAGCTACACGAGGGCTTTTAGTGACGGACCTCATAATTTTGAACCATTATCAAGTGGGGAGAATGACAACTGAGCAGGCAACCCCTTCTCTTAACTACAACACTCCACGAACACGTTTGAGCTTTCGACAGAATTAACGTTCATCGTTCCCCTAAATAGCGCGTATTCAGAGGTACTAGGCTCGAACCCATGACATGCTAGCCATGATCCGATATCTTGACCACTTGGCTACCGTGGCCACACCCATGTGTCAAATACGACGTCTGAGTTAACACTCCAATCTTCCTTCAAATCATTATAAAACGAGGTATCCTTTGTCACTTATCTTTAAATCAGAATAGAGACACACACACACACTGTCACTTTTTATAAACGCTAATAATCTATACTTTTTTTTAATGAAGTCCCCTTACACCTTTGAAAATATCAAAAATGAAAGATTTTTAAAAAAAATCTTCAAATGTCAAATTTAAATAGTTTTAAGGCATGTAGAGCATTTCATATTTCATTCTCTTAAATTAGAAATGTTTAATAAGTATAAATCTCTTCCCCTTTATTTACTAACCAATGTAATCGCATTAAATTGGCATACGCTACAAAAAATATGTAAGCAGAAATTTGTATTAGCTATAAAAAATTTCCACTGTCACTTACGTTCCTTCTTTTTATTTCGAAAACTTTTCCTTATAATTGCTGTTTTGATGAATTCTAATATTTAAAATGCTTCTTGTAATTTAAGTTCTGCTTAAAAGTTTGCAAAATTTTAAAATTATGTTCTTTAGTAAATAATTTAAAGTAGCATATGCAGAGCGATTTATAATCTGCGTAGTATTGTTTCAAATTGTAACTATTTCAAAAAGAACATTTAGGAATTTTTAATGCAAAATATATAATTAATTTTCAATATAACTCAAGGTTTTCTTTCTCGTATATTTATGATTCTAAAAAATACGCATGCAGAAAGATATTTAATATTTATAAGTAAATGCAATTTCTTAGTGGAAAAATGTTTTTTTACAAACTAAGTTGTAATACATGCATAAAAAGAAAATGGATGACATTAAACATGTCTTACAAACATTTTTTGATAAACACATAGCGCGTGTGTTAAAGATTAAAGAACATTTTCAAATAAATCGATAAAAAACCGTTTTATATTTTGAGTTTCATTTTATTTTTGTTACACCATACCAAATGATGTATAACAACCAACAAATGGATGGTTTTAACCAGGGAAAACATAAAGAATTTAAATATTACATGCATTACATTGATAAAATGGTAGTGTTACATAAATACTGGGTTATTTTTCAGTCCGAACTTTTTGTTATAATAAATATTGTCCCATATTCTTCATATTGATTTGACGAAACGTAGTATGTATATAAATATGTAGTATGAATTCTTGCGAACGAAATGTTTATTGTCATTATCATTCGAGATTTCTTATATTACCAATGTATAATTTTCAAAATTATTTTTAAAAGTAAAAAATAATTTGTATGAAATTAAAATAAAGTTAAAGAATTTTTATTTAACTATTAATTTTTATATTTTAAATTGTCGCGTAATCGGGAGTCTAAAAATGTCTGAGAGGCTGCCGTTCTTAAATCGAAACCTCCAACTATTTTTTTCTAATTGTTTTTCTTTTTGATATTATCAAGAGCCGAGCAATTTAAATATTTTTGGCATCTACATTAGAATTATTACTTAATAGTTTCTCATATGTTTCTATTAATTATTCCTATTCTTAAAAAAATATTGCGAAAAAGGTTAAGTCTGCAGAAAATAACTAAATAAGCTTTGTCAAACTTATTCTTCAATATCTGAAATTCTTTTTCATCTCAATGAATTCAATACAAACATTTTAAAAATATTTTTTTTTGAAATTAATAAAGAAAAGTAGTAGAGATATCTGGTTTTAAAAAACATTATTCCACGTTTTTAGAACTTAAATATAATTAAAATTCGTTAAAGTTCGTATGGCGCCCAATATAAACCAATTCAACTAGTATACAGAAATGAATAAATAGAACCAAGGTAAAACTTTTTCCAGCACGTTTAATCAAATTTAAATATTTAGAAAAGTAATAGTAAATATATTTATCATTTTTTCCCAAGATCTTTCAAAATCGGTTTTTTTACGAATTCATATACTTCATACCAAACATCTCTGATCCCCCCCCCTTTTTTTTTCGATGGAATTGAGAAAAGTTGGAAGCGGTGAAACCCGTCCTACAAAAAAAAAAAAAAAAAAAAAACGTCCTGGCACCCCTCCAAGAGGGAGATCTGGAAGATCTTTTGCATTTTTAACACCGAACGTGCTTCTTATCGTCTGCCATCGACAGTACGCGGCATCTCTGAGAGTTGTATTCGCCGCACGTTCTGCTCGAAGAAATATGCTTCGGTTCCTCCGTATCACTGGAGAATATTGTATTACAATGTAGAGTGGATTTTAGTGCTCATGCAAAGAATTTGTGATATGTTCCGTTGGTTGCTTCTGTTATTCGATCTGTAGGTCATTAGTTATAGGCGAATAATGATGCGCCGTCTGTGTAGACTTCAACCTGAAAATTTATTGCAAATTCCAAAGGTAATAACTGTATTGGTCCTTTAAAAAGTCCTCACCTAATGGTTTTAACATACAAACAGCATTAGCGATTTTTAGGCGTATTTGTAGTAGGCAGTTTAAAAACGAGGTAGGTAAGTGGCCACGGTCATGAACTCGTGGCCGGTGTCTCATGAGTTCAAACCCTTGTTCTACTTAAGGACCACCGTGTAGAAGGCTTGATGCGCGTTAAATCTGGTGGTCTCAGTAGCCTAGTGTCAAGGTAATGAATCGTGACTAGTGGATCATGATGTCGAGCATGGTACCGCTGAAGACCCGGGCCGATTCATGTTTAATATGAACAAGGCTCAAACGTCCACCCGTTGGTGTGGTGTGGAAGATAGGAAAGGAGTGCCAGCTCAGGTGTCATCCTCGTCATTTGTCCATGGATCAAAATTAGGTCCGTCGCTTAAAGTTCTTGTGTAGCTGAATAGTTAGACGTTAATATTCACTCACACGCGTTAACTCTATCGAGGATCAAAGGCCTTCCATTGGCAAGATGCGTAATTTAAGAGAAGGAAAAGGGGCTAGTTAGGTGTCATCCTCGTCGCTTGAACGTGATTCAAATTTATGAGGTTCATCGTCAATAGCTCTCGTGTTGTTTTAAAATGCGGCGCTAGTTTGTCAATAACAAAGGGAGGATTTGAAAATATATAAAGATTATTTCTTTCAAGATTATTCTCTTTATAAAAATATTAGTTTTGTGTTATTACATTTCTCGGTAATATTTTTATCTAATTTTGCAGTTTTTTTCTGCGTCACGTTTTTGTTTTACTGCGAATACAGCATGTATGGTGCTCAAAGCTATGGCTAACGACAGGTGTGCATCCAGCTCTCTGCCACGGTCTCGATCTAACATCGCCAGACAGGTGGCGTTAGTAACAACAACAACAGCGAATATAGCCCCTATTATTATTTACTCAGTGCTTAGTTTAAATTTTCTTAATTTATTTAAATATTTTATATTGTTATTCATCTCTGTATTATATTTTATCCTATAATCAATTACAGTTGATATTTTGAAATTTTTCTGGTTTTTATATCTTTTTTTCCCGCTTAGGTATTTTACATTAGTTATAATCTTAAAGTTTTTAAATGCAAATTGAATTATTGTGTCAGTTACTATAGCATTGTAATGATTTTATAACTTGTAAAAAATTATTTTAAAGTGATCTACATACAATGATGGGTGTAGAAGTCAGGAGAGTAAGATACAAACGTGGCTGTCGTCAACGTTCTTTTGATTGAAGAGTTAAATAATAGGTGAAAGTGGTATAGCCAAACACTTGCGTTCGATAGCCTATGGCCCGTGTTGTCTCTGCCTAGCTGTGGTTCAAGTCCTGCCCTCGCTCAAGGTCCACTGTACAGAGGCATATAAACGTTAAATCTGTTGAGATTCAAAGTTTTCACGTGGCATGTTGGGAAAGTTGGAGAGAAGGTGCCTGCTCAAGTGTTGTCCTTGTCACTTGACCATGGTTACGAATTACGAGGTTCGTTTCAAGAACCTTTGTGCTGCATAACAGTGTGACTTTTTAATTTAAAAATCAATCTTTAATCAATCTAAATTAGGAGGGTTTTTCGACAAATAACCTTTGGATTAACTAACACTAGGGTAAACTATAAATCAGAACTGTTTTTTTGTTGACAAAAACTAGGACATTGCACTCTGTTCTATAAATTTTTGCTTAAAAATAAGCTGCAAAAAAATAGCGTAATCCCGATAACAATGTGAAAAAAAATCTAGAGCATTTACGAGCATTTTAATTTGCAAAAAGAAGATACTTTCAAAGATATTTAAGCAAGATAAGTAAAAAATATCGCATATTTGCTAAGTTGGTAAAGTTTTCTTACATTTCACTTTGAGACAATTCAAAACCTGCGTTTTGTTTACAAAGGGCATATTTATAGAGAAAAAAAATCCCCTGAAAATGTAGAATATATAAACTGAAACCGCGACTACAAAAAAAAATCCTTTTTTATGAAGAAAAAACCAAAATAAGAGTGAAGGAAAGGAAAACGACTGACGATAGTGTTTAAATGGGGTATGACTAAAATAATGACAGTTAGAAAAAGTGAGAATTTTTTTTTGTTTAGAAGAGAGAAAAAAATATATACAGCTTTTTTAGTTTTTATTTGTTACGCATTCTTTACCCGTTATCGATATGAAAAAGTTCGCCGACACTTTTCCCTGAAGCGGTTTTTTGTAAGACAGCCAAAAGTGAGTTTATGCAAGCAGAAATAGAAAGTCGTGGGAATAAAAACGGAAGGATAATAGCAGACATAAATTAAAGTT
>BMAO01023797.1:0-98362 GCA_019973975.1 Trichonephila clavata
AACAAAATACATCATTACAACACTTCTCTTTAAAACTGAATATCTTAATTCTCATGTTTTTTTTATTTACACTGTAAGTTCTAAAAAAAACTGGAAATTAAGTAAAAATACACTTATTATGTTTCTTTTTTTAAATAAGTTTTTGACTTTTATTCATAGCTCTCAAATGCTTAGCAATGCAAAAATCCTTTTCCTTTAGAAAAATTTATTAAAAAAATGTCACGCTTAAGTAAGGGACACAGTAAACCGTAAAATTAATGTTTGGGCTGTTTAAACTTGAGGAAAGGTAAATGTTTAACTTCATTGAAACTCCTCATTTTTTAAAAGTTATCTCGCGTTCTGCTTTCTTACTTATCTTTACTTTTTTATAAGAAATGTATTTTTTTCTTCAGCAGAAAATTCATAATTAAAATTTTCCTAATTGTAGACTTAAGCAGTTTGTGGTATTCAGAGCCTTTTATGAGTTATTTTGCGGTGAAGTGTACTCTACCAGTTAAAAAAAAAAGAGCAAGATATCGTTATTAATTTAAAGCATTAGTATTAAGTTTGTAATCGAATTAAAAATTATTTTTCTTCTTAAATAATTGTGAAATAAAAATTTAAAAATCTCTATTTGATTCTGAAGTTATTTTTAAAAATGTTTTCATAAAGCACAACGTTCTAATTTTCATAATTACTTATATATCTTTTATATTTTACATAGTTGAAAAGAAACTATTCAAGTAAAGTTGATTGAAAAATTAATTTTAATAGGAATATTATTTTATTTCCCAAAATTTACTGCCAAGTAAATATTCAGGGCTTTTTTTTGTTTTCAGTAACGCGCACGCACGCACACACGCACACACACGCACACACACACGCACACACACTTCTCAACCGTTTGAAAGAGAGGTACGAATGTGAAGTTTTTTCTAAGTATGGATAACTTCTTTTAAGATACATGAAACATTCTTCACAGCATTCAGGGTGTACTTATAAAAAGCAAACATTTAGGGTTTCTTAGGTTCCACAGTTATAAAATAAAAACTAATGTTGAAACTTTAAAATTGAAAACAAAAAAAAATTCTTCCATTTTTGCATTATGTTAAGTATTAAACTTTTATAAATGCAATTTTGTGTGTGATTATTTTGGGTAAAAAAATTGCCCTGTTAAGCGGTTAATGTTAAATTTTCTGGTTTCAGGAAGCTGAAGATTGAAGTAATCCGCTGTAAGAAGACAGAGGTCTTCAATGTGATTAAGTTCCCTTATTTGAAAGGTTGCAGTGCCCAACAATTCCACGATGAATAATGGCTGTCTATGGAGATGATAGCTCATCGCAGGACACTATTGCGAAGTGGAAAAAGTAATTTTAAATCTGGCCACCTTTTTTTCACAGACGATACAATTCAAGAAATAGAATTCACGGCAGCCACAGTAAATAAATTAGAAGATTTTATCCTATTAAAGGTGCAATCATTCAAATGATCAGAAATTAAGACAGAGCTTAATTAAGGCAATGTGTGGAAAATTTTAAATGAAGAACAGAACTTACCAAAGGAGTCAACGCGCTGGATTGCATGATAATTGACCTGTTCACTCATTTCGAGGTGCGGTTGAGAAACGAAAGTAATGTGGTTTTGAAATCATGCCGCATCCGTATCCACCTGATCTCGCCCCAAACAACTTTTTCTTATTCTCAGATCTCAAAAACTCATTGTGGGGGATAGGTGGGTGGAAATATAACAACAAAAATGATGTCATTCAGGAGGTGGAAACAATAGGTTTTCTACGCAATCTGCTGTCTTTAAAACGCTGTGAGAAATGTGCAACTAAGGATGGCAGCTACGTAGAGAAGCCTTATGAATAACAAATGAAAACTAAGTTCGCATCTCGATTATTTTTTGATAATGAAAAAAACTTCTCGATATTCCCTTGCACAATATAAAAATACAGATTATTGTTTTTAAACTAGTAGTCAGAGCCATGTTTTTTTAACGGGTACAGAGTTAACACAAATATACAAAAATGTTTAATGAAATTGCGTTAGTTCCCTGTCTCCAACAAACTTTGAGGAAGTCTGGATCGAAGATGCGAGAAATCTTCACAAAACTGTCTTCGCGCGCCCCCCGCGCATCGTTAACAAACAATCAATCAAACCAGGTTGTACAAATTTTAGCCAAATCCAAATCACATTTCAGCAAGCCTCAAGGCTTTCGGTTATTTATAGGGATATTAACAAGACTGAATCTCAACTCATAAATGAAGAGAACTAAAGGCAACTCTCTCTCTGCTCCTGTGTCCAAAAATGATGTCTGAATATTGTAAGACGGGCTCTTGTATGTGTGTGATCTGGGCAGAGTTAGATGCAGACAATTGATCTCCGTCATAAAGCTCTGCCTCATTAAGCCTTTGGTAAACAATATACCTCAAAACCAAGGTACCAGAAGCAGCGGATAACTCAATAGCGGTCATCTTGGCTTGTGGTAGCTCGTAAAACACGAGCAAAACTAAAACCACACATAATAATATTATATGTCTTATCAATTTTCTTAATTCGAATAAAATGAAAGAGATAGAATTTAAATGGAGAAGAAAAGAAATAAGAAAAGCCTTTTTCTTTGTAATGTTTAAAAATACTCATTAAAAACGGTTCAATAGTTTTTAAGAAATCCGTGAAAATATTTCTTTCTTCTTTACGCCAGAGTAGAAATTTAATTAAATATGATGAAATTTGAACACTTCTTGTAAAAAGCTTGTTAAAGGATTATTAAACTTTAATCCTTTTTACATAAAATATCAAATATGTAGTTTCAACAGATTTCTTTTGGCAGTTTATGTATAAACAGGGTACTTTTTCGTTTCGTCGCCGCAAGTGCCAAAAATTATACAAATGACGCCAAACGGAATATTCAAGCTGCAACCTTTTACCACCACATTTTCAAAACAAATCACATTTTTTTTCATATCAGTAACGTTTTTTTCATAATACATCAAAAATAGACGAAAAATTAATGAGAACTAACATTTATAACATTTTTTTTTGTTTGTATACTGTGTGTTGTAACCAATAAAGCCTGCTTGGCGAGATTTGAGCTGGCGAAACGGAAAAGTACCGTAAAAAGTTTATTCGACATTCGCCATATTATTTTAAAATGAGCTGTTTACAACAAATAAATAAGACAGTAGTAATATAATAAAAGAAATTAAAAATGTCAATTGTTCCAAATGTACGCGTATTTAACAAACTAATACAAACTCACGTAAGTATTTATACGATGGTTCTTCGAATGTTTCGTAACTAACCAAAATGAGTAATAACAAAAACTTTTTTAACTTTAGTGAAAATCATATCCATTTAATTTTTAATTTACCAAAAAAAAAAAAAAAACCCAGTTACAAATTTAGCAAAAACTATAAAATTATATCATACATCTCAGTATTTGCAAACCGTAAATCAGAGAAGCTTTTTACTTAAAATAGATACTATTAAGATCATATAATGAACGACGTTTAAAAAATTCTAGTAATATTGTTTTTAAAATAAAAATAAAATATATTAATTCTAAATTGTATAAAATAATTATTAATATCATTACAATCCTTTCACATATCAAAGAACTTACAGTTAACGCGGTATAATAAAAAGTTTTATAATCTTCAAGGTAAATAATCGAAATCGAACGAATTTAAACAAGTATTTACTTAACATAATTTTGTAATTATTTATTCATAAAAATAACGGCATTGCCACTCTCCATGTCTGAATCTTGATAGAATATTTTCAACTGCTCTCTCTGTTTGCTGCTAATCGTTTGTTATTGTTTTAGTGAAAAATATTGAAATAAATATTTTTTTTTTAGAAATCGTTTGATTCCAAGTCATTTGTATAAAATTACTGTTTTAGATGTAATGAAAAATGCGTTAAAATATTATGAATACAAATAAATAATTCTAATTTATACTACTACAATCACAGCCACATTTTAAATTTCAGTAGTGTAGAATAACCATAAAATGAATGAAAATTTGCGCATAACTGATTAAAAACGTATTATTAATCAGAATTATAGAATTTGTTTACGCAAGTTTTTAGAACTATTTTTCATTGTAAAACATGAACAAAATCTATAAAAAATTTCTATTTTCACCACTTGCGGAAGATATTTATATATGGTATCTGTGTATTATACATTATTATTTATCTATTAGTAACATAAAAACTGTTTCAAAATTTTTCTTCTGTTTTTTTCCGGGGAATTTTTTTTAATAAATTATCTTATTACGGAAATTTTTTTATTTAATGCTTTTTGTGTTTTGGAAAATAATTGAACGGCTCAAGCGTAAAGCATGACATATCCAAAAAGTGGAATTAGTGACTTTCGCTGCATGTATATATGTTTGATTTGGACTAAAAAAGTTAAAATACTCTAAAAATGTATCCTTTGTTGAAATCTTCCGAGGCAAAGTTAATAAATTTTAATTCAAACAAAATTGAAATAATTACAATCAAAAGAAGTTTAAATTTTTATACTCAATCAGATTTAATAAAATTTCAATTCGAGAGTTCAGCACATAAAAACCGTAGCATTAATTCAATGAGTTAAATATGTTCGTTCTTTAGTGTCAATTTGAATGATGGCTAAATTTTTTGCTTCAATAACCTTTATAAGAATGCAGTTTTTTTTACTCTTTTTATTGTTTGATTAGAGACGTTAAATAGGAAGACGATTTTTTGTTGAATATTTTTTGACAAAAAATATACCTTTACATTATAAATTTGTTGCAGGTGGTCTACAGATGTAAGCTTTTGAGTGTAACAGATGTAAGAGTTTTGAGTTATGTGAATTGCATAGCACAAATTATTACTAAGCAATTTGATCTTTATGATTTGAAATAAATGAAAATTTCACAAACAAATTAAGACAAAGATTTTCAACAATGCAAAATATTTAAAGCAGCATTTTAACAGAAATTTAGAATTATATTAATGTTTCTCGGGTTATATTTTTGAGTTAATTGCATTTTTTTGCATTTTAATTTTTCAATTATAACATGAATAAAATATAATTTTATCATCATTATCGGTCTATATTAATTTTAGCCGATCCTTACTAAGCTTCAACCAGCAGAGAAAAATGTTTTATTCTATAATCCTATTAATGCACAAGTCTTAATTGAAAAAAAAAGAACTCGCAAAATTTATACTTTAATCGTTATTTCTTTAATTTAAAAAGTACTGTTATACTAAATTTTATCTTTCACTATATGATACGAATAATCTACGTGAACAATTAACAGATTACTTTAGGAATTATAACACTTTCAGAGCCATTTTTTAAACAATATTCTTTTCTCTTTGTTCTAAGATTAAAATAAATTAAGAGAAATCTCTTTTATTCTACAAACTTTAAAATAAACGAAAAAGAATAACAAATAGCGGCGATCTTCCTTTTTATTCACTTTTAAAATAATGGAACTTTTATTTGGTGGCTCGAAAATTATGCTTCGTTAAGATTTAAGAATCAAAAGTAGAGTGGAATCTTTATTTGCAAGTAAAAAAAAAAAAAATGGCGCTTTTGTTGAGAAACAAAGACATCTCGCTTCCATCTAAACCGGAAGCGAAATGACTGGGAAAGAGTAATACGCTTTTCGTCTTAAATTACGAACATCAATTCATCTAGCTGTTGAAAAAAAAATTCGAATTAACTAACTGCATTAAGAATACTTTTTTTGGTTCTTTTTATTTTCAGTAAATCGCACGCCTTTCCTAATCAGCATGCATAAATGGTACTTTTAACAAGTTCTTTTTGATTTTCAGTCTCATTTGCGTATTTAATTTCCGCTAGAAACGTTTTCTGTCAACTAGAGAAAAGTAAAACTAAAGGCGATATATTTTTTTTTGTTCTTTACTCTAAACGCTTAAAAGCTATGTTTGGATTTTTATATTTTTCGTGTACGTTTGCTTAGTGCATTTTCCTTTTTCTTGAGAAAATTCCGGTGAATTTGTTTTACGTTTTATGAGTAAATTTTCACTGAATATATTAGAAAGTACTTTTACTTACAGAGTCTCCAGCTTTCGGCTTTCTGGGCTTCATTTTAATGGAAACAGAACCAGGAGGAACTATAAAAAACAATAAGATAATTATTTCAACACATTTCTGGGAATTGCATTTTAAATAGAGTCATTAACTTTCGCATAACTTTAAAGAGAAAAAAAATTAAACTTTATTTGATTAATTTACTGATGAGGGCATGGTGAAAATTTCAATTAATTATTCGTGAATTCATAATAAAAATATTCAGTAAAAAATAAAAGAAAATTGTCAGAAGAAATTATTCTATTAAGAAAAGAAAAAAAAATCTAAAGATGTTGCGTAAAATAATTTATTAAGTGGATACGGTAAATGAAAATTTTAATGAACGGTCAAAAAATTCTTCATTAAAATTGAAAGAAAAAAACAACACAAACATTAGATCGATAAATTCCGTATAATTTAAATCAATTTTCATTTTCATTAATCGTTTTCCTATTCCCAAGATTAATTTTTGCAACGATGTTTCAAATTTATACGATTTTAATATTAATTATTTATGTTTCAATGTTCTTGTTTATTTATTTGTTTTTTTATTAAAATAAAAATTAATTTAATTCTTTTGTACCGTTTGCTATACTTACCGTAAAATCCGGCGTACATTGTGCATTATACGCCGGTGCGGTGTATAAGTATAATTAATACTTCAACCTGCTTTTTTAAAATTTTTACGTATATCCACCGTATAAAGAGCACCCACTTTTTTACGAACGTACCTGAAATGTACGTGATTAATTCTTATGTTCTGAAGTCATTTATTCTAGTGTTATAGTTTTAGAAGTATACTATTTTGAAAAAAAATAGTATACTTCTAAAACTACAACACTAAGTTCGTTAGGTGTCATTTTTCTTTCTAATAAGCAGTATTTCGATATAGATGTCTAATTTTTTAAGTGATAAATTCCTTAGGTGCGTTTCAAGGGTGTTGCTACCGCCGTAGCAACCGTATCAATGATACGGGGCCCTAACAAGTGTAATTACTGTCCATCTAAAAAAGTTCCCGAAGGAATTTTGATACAGAGCCCCCTGAAAGATAGCTACGGTAGTGGTGCTTTTTTGTTGAAGAGGGAATGTAAATGAAGTGTCACGCGCGGAATCGGGTTTACTCGACTCCAATCGGCATTATTCGCGCTCGGGTCGGTGACGCCCGTTTGGTTTTGAATTGAAAACTGTTCTGGCGCATATTTTTTTAAGTAAAAATTTCATGCATACTTCTTTTCTGAAATATTATTTTTTTATTTAAATATTACTGTCATATAGCCCACTTCCATTAAACTTCAGTGAGTGATTGAGGGAAAAGACGTGCAAGATAAGGAATTTTGAAGAAATTTTAGGAGCGTTCTAAAAATTCTATATGAAAATCTATTGACCCATTTTGTATAAATTTAGTATCAAAATAATTACTATATATGTATCTAGGGCCTGTAGGAAAACCTTTCTGTTACAAAGGTAAATAAAAACTCCAGAGCTAGTTGAATAGCCAATAGAAGAAATTTGCCATATTTTACAACACCATTTCAAAAATAATAGACCATAATTTAAAAATTATTCTTGTTATAATCATTATTTTACTATCCTCCCTAAAAAAAATTATGAGAAAAAATGGTTAGATGGTTGATAGTTAACTTGGAAAATTTTCTATCCAAAAATTTCTGATTCATTTTTTTGTGAAACATAGTGGATAAATTATTTTTTGACAAAAGTCTGTAAATTGTGTAGCATTAGATATAATAGTTTGTTTCTTTTTTTATGCGGAAATAAATTTTTAAAGGGATGTGATACCAAAACGGTATAAATGATAAAATATGTTGCATATTAACAATAATTTAGTTGAAAGTTTACCAAATAAAGTAAACAACTAAAGCATGAAGCATCATAAAAGCAAAGCATTGAGAATCTGTATTGCCAATGACACCACATCATATTTTTATAAATAATGTTAATAACCACAGCTTTGATATACTAACTCAACGCGTACTATTATGGCTCATTTCAAAGTATATCAATTCATAATGCAAAAAGTATCTTTTCTTGCCCCCCAAAAATAAAATTTGACATATAATTACAATTTATGCAAAATATCTACAGAATTTAAAAACAAAAAGTGCAATTCCTCAAGACTAAACTATATTTTTTCCCTATAATAACTTTCTATAAAAGTGATATTCAGATTTAACTTCTGAAATTCGAAGCCAATTTTCATCAAATTTATGAAACGAAAATATGAACTTTCTACCATAACTGGTAAAAACTCAAAAACATGTCAACAAAATTACAACTGCAGGAAATTTCATAACCATTTTTTAAGGGAAAAATTTGACAGAAAAACCCTATTCAATGTCAAAAGAAAAATATATTATTCTCATTTTGGAAGAATTCCAATACCATGTATCCAATTTACTTGTTAAGAAAACCACTCTTATAGGCCATTGTCTTAATGTGTTGCCAACTTCATACATAAAAAAAGGAACAATGTACCTTGGAGAGTTATTGAGAGTGACGCTTATTAGCCAAATGTAATAATATGAAATATTCCAAGAAAAGGAACAAATGCACGACATTGATGGGAGGCACTGGGGAAGATCTAACGATGATGTAACAAGGCCAATTTCGTTTATGTAGCCAAAGAAACTAACTACCTATCGGAGGTTGGACAATTTATCAAAGGAACTTATACAGAAGTTATTACTTCTAGAAAGAAACTACTTTCTTATTCCTTTATTCTATCTCTTGCAAGTTTACTTTGTATGATAATATTTTAGTAAAGGATTTAAGGGGGACTTTTTTAAACTCTTTGTATTGCTTTGTTAATTATTCTGAAAAATAAGAAAAAAATTATGTACAAGGTCTGTTTAAAAAGTGTTTGTTTGAATTTTCCTGCACGCAGTAGAGTTTCTAAAGCGGCGCCACTGTGCTCAGAGCGAGGTGATGATTTGCAAGGTTTGTTCAAAAGATATCCAACCTTAAATTTTCCTGCACACAGTGCAATGCCGGACGGTTCCTGCTTCCATCTGAATCCCCTTGTCTACCCGCAGACCCGGCTAGGTGTGTGGGAGAAACTGAATAATCAACAGACATGATTTCACACTAACTATTTTATTGTTACTAAAATATCAATCTGACACAATAACAATCTAATTAAGATAAATAATCAAATAGTAGGAGGTGAGATTCTATAACACGGGGATACTACTACGGACCCTCAACTGAATTTACGATAGCTTAAATACGCTCAATATAAACTACGTCGCACACTGATAAGCTAACTTCTAATTAAACAAGGCTCACGATATCTGTACTTTTATGAAGCGGATCCATCACTTGAATCTTGCAGGAGATCTTTATCTGGATGTAATCCCTGTCGTTGGATCCACTCTCCGTAATCCTTTTCTTGGACAAACTTCCAAAATCTCTTAATAATTCCACGATCCTTCAATCTTCAACTAACAAACTAACTCGCCAACTCACTTGCCAACTCTTTGCTCACTCCAACTTGCCAACTCTCCAAATTCGCGAAAACAGAATTCATATCATATACTTCATTTGCAAATCACGCTTTCTTATTCGGCGAAAGCTGGTTGAAATAAACATTTTTCTAAAAGTGTCATGAGGGGATTAGTAGAACCGCGTATAGATCCGTCACAACAGTAGAGATTCTAAAGCGGTGCAACTGTGCACAGAGGTAGGTAATGATATACAAGGAAAGTTCAAAAAGTATCCAACCTTGAATTTTCATGCACATAGTAGAGATTCTCAAGCGGCGCCACTGTTCATAGAGAAAGGTGACAGCGTGATGCGCATGCTTAAATTGTTTTCCTTTTGTTCCAGTGCACCAGTCGTTTCCTGCAAGCAATCGAGTGAGATGCTGTTTTTCGTGTTCGTCGGTTTTTTATTTCTCTAACGATGACTGAACGACTAGAGCAGAGTACTGCATCAAACACTTTTTGTCAAAAGCTTAGCGATTTTTAAGTGAAACAATTCGTAAGATTCAGCAAGTATTTGGAGCTATGGGGACACGCAAATTAAAGAGGGATTTAACTGATTCAAAGGTGGCCGCACACGTCGGTAGAGAGTGACCAGCATTCTGAGAGGCCAGAAACCGTTCGAAACGCAGCCGTTAATGAAAGAGGAAAACATCTAATAATAAAAGATTGTTGTTTGATCATATGAGAGACTGTTGAGATCTGTACAGATTTTCCACATGCAATTATGTGTCATCGTGTGCAGAGGGCTACAAAATTTGTTCTCAAGCTTCTGTCAGAGGAATAGAAAGAACTCCGACTCGCAGTTGCACAGGGCCTACTGGACTCTATCAACGCTGAATCTGTCTTCTTGCGACTTCTGGCTGTTGCCGAAAATGAAAATGCCATTGAAAAGACCCCGTTGTCAGAGTAGAGATTAGAAAAGAAGAACGTGACGGGACACATTTTTAATTTCCACAGATATGTATATATGAATGTATTTAATAAAAATGAAGAAACAAAAATATTGACAAGTACTTAATAAAATTAAATACAAAACTTTCCAGCTTTTTAAAAAAAATATTTATTGAATTTTTGGAAAATAATTTGATACTTTTCTTTGCACTGTTTTTTTAGCATCAAATTGTCAACAAATTGTTCGACGCTGTCCATTTTGTTATTCATTTTTCTATTGAAATGTGCGTCTAAATAACTGCGCATACTTTACATGATTTGCCTCATTTTAGATGACATGGGAACAGGAGCTGCATTATTCATTTCATTTTCTTCATCGGAATCTGCATAAATCATATTTTTTGAGTTTTCAACAAACTCCAAAATTTCTTTCTCTGTCATAAAAAATGTGGCTGTACACACATAATCATCCTCCACTGCAATGAACTTGATACAGAAACTTTCTCAAACTTCGTCTGGTGCTTTCCGCATTTTCCTCATTCACAGGAGAAAAATCTTTTCGTGTTAAGTGATTTTCGTTTCTTGTTAAAAGAAAAATGCATGAAATTACATTAGAGTTTGTCGGTTCCATCGTATTATTTCGTGTTAACTGATATTTCGTCTTAAGGTATCCGACAACTTGCGACAACTTTTTTTTAAAGAAGGAGATATGGGTTTTTTTTGTGGTTTTTAGATTTGTTTAGTCATTTTAAGAAAACGATTCTAAAATTAAGAAGAGAAAAAGAAATTAGTAGTTCTAAAATGGGAGGGGGAAAAAATTGGTAAAAATTTATAAAAAATAACATAAACGGGTCCCATTCTGTACCAAAAGTTTATGAACAAAGTTTCAATTTTTCAATTCTGATGTGCTGCTATGATATTGATTTTTGAAATGACGTTCAGAATAAGAGATATTTTAATTTCTACAAAAAATAGAGCACTTTATCTTAGTTATTATATTAAATTGCTCAAAAAATAACAATGATTATATTAACATAAGGGATTGTAAATTTTGTAATAAAACAGTGATTGATAAATCTGAAGGTTAAAACACTTCTACAATTATATCGAACATACACAAAAAATTTCAGTTAATTATTTTCAAAATCTTTTTAGCAATCGCGCTATCCCTGTTTGAGCATTTTCAAAAAAAAAAAAAAAAAAAAAAAAAAAAAAACATTTCGAGTAAAACGCGTTTTAAAGTATGACATATATCTTAGCTTCAAGTAATGGCATCTGCTTTTACTAAAGCACTTGTAATTTTTGTTCTAGTGAATGGAAAATAATAAACTTGGTACTTTTATTAAGCGAATGAGGTGGTCTATAAAATAGAATAATTAAAAAACTTTGCAACTTTAGGCAAAATTTACAATTTTAGGGTAGTTTGTTAAGTGTTTTCGCGTAAACGTATTTTACCGTAATTTTATGATTGTGCTGTACAACTCCAGAAATACATATTACTCAAGTTAACTGATGTTAGTAGGAAATTTTCTGTATGTGTGTGCATCTGTATGAAAATACACAGGTCCTAAGGTCTTATGTGATATGCTCTTTTGTTGGGACAAACACCACTCTGATTTATGAGGAGATTGTATTATTATTGTTTCTTGCTCAGAGTTCCTTACATTTTTCACATGATTTACAGTCAAAATTAGCCTCAAGCTGCACTATTCTCTGAATGCGTGATGAACTCATTTCGCAAAGAATAGAATGGGCATGACAATATATTCATTACCTCACAACTGCAGTGTGACGAAACCCAAAGGATAATAACAAGGGAAATATAAGCAGACGATAAAATTGAAAACAAAAACCAAGTGCAATTCTTGCTTTTTTAAAAGTTGGAATATGGAAACTTATAAAAAAGATGGTCTGTACTTAAGTTAGAAAATTTGCAAGAGTTCAAATTCCGTCATATTTTAAAAAAAAAAGAGTTTTAACATACAAAAATTCAAATATAATATTAAATGAAAGAAATTCCAATTAAGTTTCGCAGGTTAAAATGAAGGTACCGTAGGATTCGGCGTATAACACACGCATCTATGCTTTTAAGCTGCAATTTTTAAATTTTAAGTGTATTCCCTGTTTAACTTTTTTACAAAGAAGCCTTTTTAGTCGCACTGTTATTACAATGATTTACTTTTAATGAAAAAAAACCTCGCCAAACGTCTCCAAAATTAAAATAACTTCAAGACTTTAATAAAATTCTTTTTAGATTACAAAAACAAAGGAAGCACAGTACAAACCTCTCCCTACACATCCAATGGATAAAACACAATTCACCCAAAAACATTCCAAAAAATAAAACCGGGATAAGAACAGAACATTACAGAAACCGAAATAGAAGTTAAAAATAGAGCATGGAGACTTCGAATCGCTTCCCTACATGCCGAGCAATAAAACTTCAAAAACGGAGTATTCCTCCCCGTGATGTACGGGAGGGGTCGGAAAAGTGACATAAATAAAAATTTTCTTCTTGACAGAAGGGCAAACAAAATATTACCCCTTTCAATATCGAAGTCAGGAAGGGAGCGAAATGCATTAATTTTCTGTACGAGTTTTCCCTTAAAAGCCATGCGTCTTCGTCCGGAAAAGATCTCCAGAGTTTTCCGGGTTCGTAAGAACTGAAAGGCAAACGAATGGGCATGTTTTAAAGGAAAAGTTCTGGTTTGGTTTGATTTACAGACGGGCTCATCCGATGGAGTTCGTAATTATATTGATTACATAAGAAATTTAGATATGTGCCGTTAATTAAGATCACAATGCGCGCATTTGCATTGCTGCGAAGTTTTCATTGTTCACATGTTTGTACTAAAAAAAAAAAGAATGAATAAAAAATAGAAAAATCCCTGTTTTAATAGAAGCAAATCTTTAAACCGGGAGTGGTCGCGCGGGGCACAGTCACCCCAGGCTCATGAAATCACGCTGGAGAAAATGTTTATTTGTTACCAATGACGTGTGCGTCAGTATCCTTCTATATGACCGTCTTTATGGGAACTAAAATGTATTTGTCATATAACTCCCTCCTTTTTGAAAGTGGCAAACGTTTTTTTTAGAATCTTAAGGTATCCGACTATCCTAAAACTGTGAATTTTGCCAAAAATTAAAACATTTTTTTTTATGATTTTATTTTATGGACCATCTTATTAGTTTTATAAAAATACCAAGTTTATCATTTTCCGTTTAGTAGAACAAGAACTACAAGTGTTTGAGTAAAAGCAGATGCCATTACTTTAAGCAAGATGTCATACTTTAAAGCGCGTTTTACTCGAAATGTGATTTTTTGAAAATAATCAAACGGGGTCAGCGATTGCTAAAAAAGTTTTGAACATAATCAACTTAAATTTTTTCCGTAAGTTCTGTATAATAGAAGAATTGTTTTCCCTTAGATTTATCAATCACTGTTTTATTACAAAATTTACAGTCCCTTATGTGAATATAATCACTGTGTCTTTTTAAGTATTTTCATATAGTAGCCTAGATAAAGTGCTCTAGTTTTTGTAAAAAAGAAAATATCTCTTATCCTGAAGGTCATTTCAAAATTGAATAGTACAGCAACACATTAGAACGAAAAAATTGAAAATTTGTTTATAAACCTTTGGTACAGAATGGGCCACGTTTATGCTATTTTTTGTAAACTTTTACCAATTTCTTTCCCACATTTTAGTAATAATAATTTCTTTTTCACTGCTAAATTTTAGCATATTTTTCTTAAAATGCACTAAAAAAATCTAAAAATAACAAAAAAATCCCCATATCTCATTTAAAAAATTTTTTTTTTCCCCGCAACCAGTCGGATGCCTTAAAGTATTTGGGGGACTGAGTTGCCACGCGACCAATATTTTTCCAAAATATTTTCTATGGACAGGCTACATTTTTCATCTATGAACGACTTAGTGAATTTGATTGTTGTATCGTACGACTCATTATGGTTTATAAATGTAAATGAATAGAATATATAAAAGAAGAAATGGGCATCTGGGCGATTTCCAATGGATGAAGTTGAAACTGATCAAACAAGAGAAAAACCTGATGAAATAATTGGTATTAATCATGATAGGGAAAGTAAATTTGAGAAAAGCGATGAACATGAAACGTTTGGGTTGTATGTGTGTGTGTGTGAAAGAAAAATTTTCAAATTCTATCTAAAAAACTCCATGAAGTCACAAGTGTATACAAGATACACCGTGTCCTGTCAAAAAGGCACAGGCAAGGAAAAAGTTGAACAAACTATTAGAAATTATCAAGGACAATACAACTACAATAACTTAAACAAAATATGAAGTTTTGCCTGCAAATATCCTTTCTGTAATGAAAACAAAATTATCTGTAATTTATGTCCTGTATTAATGTTACGTACATTTGAAACGTTTTAGTTCAGCTTGATTGTATTTTTCTCAAATTATTCAAGAAAAATTGAAAAGTCCTTCAAAGTAGGTTAGTACCTATACTTTCTCTTAGTTAAATATTTATTTCCTGGAATGACGATTTTTATCTAGTACAATAAAAAATAATTATAAAATAAAAGGTTTGGAATGACTCAATCACCCTCGCGCGACCATTAACGTTAGTATAGCGAGTGCGCGCCTTCTTCCGGGTTAATCCTAATCTTCTTGTTTATTGTATTTAATTTTGAAGAGCACAGAGAAATTGATTGAGCGATTGCTTACTGACTTTGCACTTCAATGAATGATTGAATGTTTATTAAGGTTGCTTTCCAAAATAACGATCCTAGTGGCCGAGTGGTAGCGCATCACTCTTTCACGCCACGGGTCCAGGGTTCAAACCCCGGGATGGGCAAGGTTGACTCAAAATTTCATCTCTTCATTGGGTTGAAATGCAAATACCAAGTTTGCTTGGGAAATAAAAACTGGGTGTTTTTTTCAGACAGACCACACTTAACTGGGACATCTGCTCATGCATTTCAGTGCCCAAGATCAGCAAAATTGAGAAGGGCACAGTAGACCTTGGCCCTCATGGGCTGTTGCTCCAATGGGTTTTGTTTTTAGAAAGCAACACGAAGGTTATTGGTGATGAACCTCGTAATTTTGAGCCATGTTCAAGTGGCGAAGACGACACCTGAGATGACAACCCCTCCTCAAGCTTCCACATCCCTCTGATGGGAGGACTTTGAGCCTCCGTAGATTTAACATACATCAGCCCTTCTTCACGGTGGGTCTTCAGCAACACTGGGGCTCAAACTCATGACCCACCGGCCATGATTCCGTGACCATAACCAAAAGCCTACCGTGGTCACACATCATACTTCAAAGCTTTATGAGTGCTTTTGGTGAAGGACCTCTAAATTCTGAGCGACAGTTAACTAGCGAGAATAATACATGAGCTAGCACCTCTCTCTAAGCTTGCATACCATACAAACTGGAAGACTTAGAGCCTCTACAAATTTAATATGCATCTACCCCCTTTACGGCGTATTTTTAAAGGAACCAGGACTTGTGAACACATGTTTTAATCGAAACAATGCCAGCCATACTCATAATTTCGCTACCAGGATCTGGTTGCTGCTACCATGGGTTGATACATATAGAAACAACGGGGTTTAAAACTCGAGAAACATATCATCCTGTTTCCCAGCCCCCAGGGTAGCCAATAGGAGTCTATGTTCACGCTACCACCAACCAATCAGAGAGAAAGCTTTAAGCTCTCACTCATGCCAAAAAAATTTCATCTCTACAGCACTCAGATGAAGAATAATAGCCACGCCTCCCGTATGCCATCGTCTCAGCCAATAGCCATGATTCCTGTTAAGCAGAAAGTAAAACCCCACCATCGCCATGTCCAACATCAAAGTCAACCAGGATATGGGACTGAGGACTGTTTCACAGACCAGATGCCCGCATTACAACGCCCATCAAGATTTGTGACTTTAGGACCTCTCTAATTAGTAGTTTCTGGTTGTTTCTCAAAATAACATTAACCAGAATTTTAATATTAAACTAACAAGAGTTTTTAAGTTTTTCTTCCTAATGGCGCCGCATTTTAGCAACTTAGCTTTTGCAGACACAGTAAGTCCCTAAATGTGAGAGCCATTTCGTGGTGGCACCATCTAGTGGCGACCTCTTTGCAAAATTTGGACGCCAGAAATAGCTTTTAACTCAAGTTCTCGTTGAATGCTACATATTGTCGTGATTTAATTTTACCGAAAGTACCACAGCCAAATTAATTCTCAATGGATTTTTTACATGGCCCATAATCCTGTGACACGCGTGTCAACGATTTTCGTATCCAGAAAAACAATCGATTCCAGCCGGTGTCGAACCCTCAACCTTAGGCTAACGAAGCGAGCACGCTAACCGGAGTTTTCAAGTGATGCTGGCAACATTTTATTTTAAAATCGCTAATCAAATAAGTTTACTTTCCGAGCATTCTTTGAGAGGAAATAATTAGAAAAGTTTTAGTTATGAATTGGGAACAATTGTTCAAACCTGTGCTGCTACATTATTCAAAATATCTAACAATATTTTGAACTTGTTCATTTTTGTTCACACACTTATTAGAAATCTTATACAACAAAGCTATATTGGTATGAATGGTGACACGTAAAGTTAACTTTCTTACTTTATACATTAGATTATGTTTCCTCTTGACATGTTGTCATTATTGCCATCGCCACGACATTCTTTTTTTATTGAAAAGTTTTGGAAGAAAAAAATCTCCTTTAACGATCATAATTTTGTGGCCCATCATTTCTACCCTCTTTCTTTTCTGCGTTATATCCATCGATGCTAATATGTTTCGACCTAATGTAAACTATTTGCATATGCAAATCACTCTCAGCTAAGCAAAGAATGTTTTAATCTAGGGAAAAATTACTTACATAGCACAGAGGGTGCGACAGTTGCCGTCAATGGGGTTTTGAGGGCACTGTTCATAGCTTCGCATCTGTAAGTGGCGCCGTTGTCACTGGCTTCGATTCGTATAACGAGTTCGCTGGTTGAACCGAAGGAGGTTGTCTTTTCCACACCTCGAAGCTGAAAGAAAAAGGGGGAGGGGGATCAATTCTAATGAAATGCACTTTTAGAATAGAGACACAAAATGGATTATAGAAAATAAAATCATTGATGGTAACATGAGATATTTCGAGTGAAAAGAAATGCGATTATTTTTATACATTTATTTTAACAGTAAAAACTAATTTATTTGCACTGAAAAGAAATTGAATTGGAGTCATCTGTCATCCAGCAAATACACATGCTGGTGGCTACATATTGATTGATTTATTGCTTATCGACGTCAATTTCGAAGCAACATGAGGGCGACGCACCATGTAATTTTAATCCTCAGTCAAATGACGAGAACACCCCTTGCTCTCTCTCTTCTCTGTGGTACCCCATTTTCAAACTTCAAAATCACATGAACATGAGAACAATTCATGACCATCAACCTCTCAACACGGCAGGTCATTAATGGTACCTGAATTCGAACCTATGGCCAGTGGCGTAACGGAGAATATTAGGCCCCCCCCCTTGCAAAGTCAGGTTTTGGGCCCCGTTGTAAGACAGATCTTACAAAGGATTGCCTACTTAGCTTCAATGAAGCTTTGGGCCCCCCAGAGTCCTGCCCCACCCACAATGCGGGGTTTACGTTACGCCACTGCTTATGACTATATAGAAATAATGTCTACCACAAATTCGTGACTATGACTGTTAGGAAACCATGACCACATGGACGGTTATGTAAAAAGAAAGCAATTGGCATAAGCTACTATTCCTAATATCAGGAGTGAGAGTCAGTAACAATCGAAAGCATTATGGGTAAGACGATAGCGCATTGGATCATGGACAAATTGCAGGAGCTCGACGAATAGGTAGATTTTGAAAGCTGTACAGATACAGTGATTTCCTCAAACCTCTGTGGCACATATGTGCCATGAGTACAACAGTTCTGGTGGAGTGACCTCCTCCCACAAGTGGCAAACAGCAAAGGCCAGGAATAAAAGGGCGGAACAATTGTCCTAAATAGGGATTCCTTCTCGTGCTAGTTGCCAACTCATGCATAGAGTGATATCTTTTCCTGAAGGAGGGCAATTCAAATTACTCTGCTCCCCATGGATCAGCAGAGGTCAAAATGAGGATCCTGCCACCTACACAGCCTGCGCCGAACAGGTAAAACCATAATGAACTAGGGCTACCACCATGGTCAACAGAGCGTGGATGAGGAAAGCCATCCTCGGATATCTTGAATTATAACTGCTGACAGACAGGACGAAGGATCATTTGACAATTTAACGATGAAGCACAGAAAAGAAACCATACCATTCAGAATAATCTCTTTTTTTTATGGTATATAGAAACCTTCGTACCACAAAAAGATTCAAGAAAAGTTTTGATTCTTATTTTACTAAAATAATGCTTTGCATCAGATATTTAAAATTCACCACTTTTGCAGCGCGCGCGTAGACCCTTCTCTTTCTTTATCTTATTTAAATTTTTTCATTCTGGCTGTTTGACTTTTTTCTTACACAAAATGGCAAGGATAAGAAAAATTTGAATTTCGATCAAATATTGATTCAGAAACGTAGGCAGAAACCGTAATATAATGTAGATGTTAGCAATTCATTTAATTTAAAAATGTGCTTCAGTCCACAAATTGTTATAGAGATGAATGCTGCAGTTTTAGAAAAAATTTGTTAGATAAAAACACAATTTCCATCCCTTTGTTATAGCTCTAAGAAAATAAGCTTCTTAATGGTTAACTAGCCTTTGTTGCTTCACATCTCCCCCCCCCCCCCGAAAAACAACAACAGCAACAACCATTAACTGCACTTATAAACTTCTTAACATTAGTTTTCTGTGGAATTTTATTTACTTGATTGTAGTAGTAATAATAGAAATCCCCAAGAAATAATTTTGTGTTATATTAAGTGGTACAAACCCTACTTTACATTGTCCGCATTGCAAAAACATGAGAAATTAAAATGTGAGCTTTAGAATAAATTTAAAGTATCACATATTTTCATGAAAAAGTACCAGAAATGATTTTAAAATATTAAAATTAAACTTTTCCATTATTAAAATCTTGAAATTTAAATATTATGATTTTATAAGACATATAAATCACGTTAATCCGGTTCAATTCTTTTTTTAAAAAAAGGAAATAAAGAATTCCATGTATTAACGAAATAATCAATCTTTTTATACATGAATCAGTTTTACTTTTCTAAGTTTTTTTTAGTTGCTAAAAATTTCCCTTTAACTTTGTATTTCCAGTAATTCAGTAAATTTAAGTCAACAAAGAAAGGTTCAGTTGTTCCGGATTTCCTATAAATTTTGAAAATTTTCAACTCTATGAGCACAGTATTAAGATACATTACTTTTGAACGTATAAATTGTTTTTTAAAAACAATTATATAGGACATTTAGGGTATGTATTGTAATATTTAAACAAAGAGTAAAGTCATTATATGTATATGTGACATTCTAATTACATTACAATTATGTCGCGTGTATTTAGCAAGAGAAACACTTGTAAATAGATTTCTGAAAGAAAAAAAAAAGGTTTATTTTGCAAAAATCTAACAAGCAATTTTTTTTTCAATAAAAAAAAGCAAATATCCTATTTTCTTAAAATTCCTTAAGTATTTGCATGCAAAAACAGTTTGTTAAAATAGCGAGACTTGTAACTGTAACTGGATACGCACAGACAAAAAAATTGACGCCTGTAAGACTGAAGAAAAAAAAAGAAGCTTTAAAAATCACTAAACAAATACAAAGAATTAAGGTGAACATGATACACCATAAAAATAGGATATAAAACAGTAACCTAATATTTTCAGTCAACATAAAGTTACTTATGAGGCTTTTATTCTTAGAAATCCTGGCGTGAAACCGGAAATTGCATTATCCGGAAATAAGAAATTGCAGTAGGAAAAAAAAAAACCTCAAAGAAATCCGGACTAGTTTCATTAAATCAAAGAAGGAAAAAATAGAATGCATTTATTCCAACAATTTATCATTTACTTTATTAGAAGTTACTTTTTTTAAATTCGAATCCAACGAGAACACAAGAATTTACTTACAAACGATAATGATTATTTAGTTTCACTTGAGTTTGTTTTCTTTGTTAGTATTAAAAAGAATTATGAACTTGTTTTATCTTTAAAATAATTGCTTTTTTCTGCTAAAAAATAATCTGCGATTGTAACTTAAATCACTATTTTTCAAACGTTTAATCTTTTTCTTAGTTTTCTTTTAACTCGTAATTAAATGCAGAATTTTTAATCGATCGCTGAGATCTTTTTATGTAGAGAAAATGAAATATTCTTCTAACAGTTTTTAATAAGATTTCCTAATTTATTTATACGGCTATCAATTATTTAGAGTAAGTTTCATCAAAATGATAATAAGCAGTTTAATTTCTGCTGTATTTGGAATATATTTTAATAAGCTTTTTATATTCTTGGCATATGCGGAATTTTTTGTAGTAGTAAGTAGTAAAAAGTTTAATTAAAATATTTAATGTAAAAAATAGTGCTAACTCAAAGAAGTTTTTCACAATTTTTTGAGAGATTAAATTACTATTTTTTACAGGAACAGTAAGTACATAATACCCTACTACACGTTTTAAACATGTAGTGGAATATTCATTTTTTTAATATAAGAAAAAACACCGAAGAGTTTAAAAAAAAGTAAATATTAAAATTTTGGCTTGGAGACTCTCTCTTATATAAATGATAATAAGAATTGTTGGAAAAAAAAAGAACGCTTTTTTATTAATTAATTTTTCTTTGTGAGTGTGAAAAACAGATCAACTAGTGGTTAATATAAATAAGGTGAAATTTTTTATAATTTCTTGATTTCTCTTTCTTTTTAAGTTTTGTAAATCGGTAAATCAATGAATAATAAATTATATTTCTTAAAATTTTCAAATGACTTTAAAATATCCGACTGGGTTCAGAACCGTGATTTAAAAAAAAAAAACCTTATGAATTAATAATTTGACATTTTGTGCCACTTGAATAAGATTATACATATAAAAAAGAAAGGTTTTTGAATATTTTTACCGTAAAAATTTATTTAAATGCAATTTTTTTGGCAAAAAATAAAGAAAGAATGACATATTTTCAAAACATTCTTCTTTTAGGTAAAATTCTTTTTGCTTATATATAGCTAAGATTTCTATACAGAGAGCTTGAATTAGGACTTCTGAAAAAAATAATTTAGAAGTCGATTTATTCATATTTTAGTTCGTAAGTACAGAGAAATTTTAACAAAAAACACCGCTTATATTATTTTAATCGATAGTAACTTTGAAAAAATAATGTGAATTTTTCAAAACTCCTATTTCAGGCTCTGCCTTAGCTATACATAAGCAAAATATTATTATGAAAGCATTTTTCATAAAAAGAAGAATGTTTTGAAAATTTGTCATTCTTTTTTTTTTTTTTGACAAAAAAAAAATGCATTTAAATAGTTTTTGCATTGTGAGAATATTCTTAAAATAATTTTATATGCACATATATTCTAATTCAGGTGGCACTATTACCGTATTTATTCGAATCTAATTTATTTTTTCAGTGTTAATGCTTATGAAAATCGGGCACAGCTTAGAATCGAAGACAAAGTATTTGTTGGATGGGGGAAATTGAGTTTCCACCCCTTTCAAAAAGAAAAATGTGATCGTCCATTCTGGACACTTGCATCGATGACTTATCCCATTCCGTAGTTTGTCTCCAGTATTCAGTGTATCCTAAACATCATTGTCTGGTGTATTTAGGAAATTATTTTCTATACACTTTCTTTTAACCACCTAAACATCAAATATATCGGTAATAGCATGAAAAAGAGTTCACTACGACGCAAGTAGGAAAAAAGAGGCAATTTTATATGAAAAAAAAAAAACGGAAACAAAGCTGAAAATTTGACAGGAATGAAACAAGTATACATCGATGGCGTAACAAAATGATATAATTTTTGTTTATAAATGTTCAACAGTCCCTCTAATAATTCTTTTAAACTCTTCTCTGATTCAACCTTTAAAAAAAAATTGTATAACAAATGCATTGGATGGCACGGGAGACGGCACCGTTTGGGAAAAAAGGGCGACGCCTACACCCATTCCGAAGTCAGCTGTGACAACAAGAGTGACGAATCGTTTTCAAAACATGATACTGACGTTTAGAGTAATTATGTTGTTGCTTATGGCCACCTGATCCAAAGTAACATCAGATCAAGTGTCCACGAAATTCATCGCGGCTAAGGGCTAGAATTTTACGCCTGTCGTTAGCCTAAGCTTTGAGCCCCCAGAAAGGTGACAGTACGATTTTGCTCGGTTCAACACGATAGATGGCGACACCATTCGGACCCACTGATTTAACGAGCACGTACTCCGTGTGTACTCGGTGGGCATTTGATAGCATCGGTATCAAACCCAGGTCTTCCGGTCTGGAGTCCGATGCTCTAACCACTAGGCTACCCACGGCCTTAGAGTAATTGTAAGTTCATGTATGAATTTGTAAGTTTTCAATACTGGTCAAATAAATAAATTATAAACTTCAGAAGATTTCTAATTAAAATTTACTTTAAATTTCTGAAGTGAGTGAGTGAATATTAACGTCGCGCTGTTAAGCTACACGAGGGCTTTTGGCGACGGACCGCGTAATTTTGAACCATGGTCAAGTGACGCGGACGACACCTGAGCTGGCACCCCCTCTCCTAACTACCACACCACACCAACGAGAGGACGTTTGAGCTGTCGACAGATTTAACGTGCATCGCTCCCCTACACGGCGGGTCTTCAATGGTACTGGGCTCGAACTCAAGACACGCTAGCCATGATCCGATGCCTTGACCACTTGGCGACCGCGGCCACTAAATTTCTGAAGTATCGGATATTCATGAACCTTTTACACAGTTTTTTATATTTTCCCTCAAAAACGTGTAGAGAATTAGGGGTGCGGCTTAGAAACGACGACAACCTTTTTTTCACAAAAACGTGTAGAGTATTAGGGGTGCGGCTTAGAATCGACGACAAATTTTTTTCACAAAAACGTGTAGAGAATTAGGGGTGTGGCTTAGAATCGACGACAAACTTTTTTCTCACAAAAACGTGTAGAGAATTAGGGGTGCGGCTTAGAATCGACAACAACCTTTTTTTCACAAAAACGAGTAGATAATTAGGGGTGCGGCTTAGAATCGATCACAGACTTTTTTCACAAAAACGTGTAGGGAATTAGGTGTGCGGCTTAGAATCGATGACAACCTTTTTTTCACAAAAACGTGTAGAGAGTTAGGGGGACGGCTTAGAATCGACGACAACCTTTTTCACAAAACGTGTAGAGAATTAGGAGTGCGACTTAGAATCGATAACAATTTTTTTTTCACAAAAACGTGTAGAGAATTAGGGGTGCGGCTTAGAATCGACGACAACCTTTTTTTCACAAAAACGAGTAGAGAATTAGGTGTGTGGCTTAGAATCGACGAAGTCCTTTTTTTCACAAAAACGTGTAGAGAATTAGGGTGCGGCTTAGAATCGACGACAAACTTTTTTTCACAAAACGTGTAGAGAATAGGTGCGGCTTAGAATCGACGACAACTTTTTTTTACAAAAACGAGTAGAGAATTAGGTGCGCTTAGAATCGATGACAAACTTTTTTTCTACAAAAACGAGTAGAGAATTAGGGGTGCGGCTTAGAATCGACGACAACCTTTTTTTCACAAAAACGTGTAGAGAATTAGGGGTGCGGCTTAGAATCGACGACAACCTTTTTTTACAAAAACGTGTAGAGAAATAGGGGTGCGGCTTAGAATCGACGACAACTTTTTTCACAAAACGAGTAGAGATTAGGGTGCGGCTTAGAATCGATGACAAACAAAACGAAGAAAAATAGATCAATCAAAAAAAAAAAAATTCCTGTAGACGGGTTTCGAACCCAAATGGATACCATGATTATTTTAAATTATTTTTCTTTTCTGTACAAAATTTTTCATTCGTCATAAATAACACAGATTTCACATTTAGTGGAATACCAAGAGACCCACATAGAAGATGATGCACTATATATCTGTCGTGGCTCAAATTCTACACGTTGTCCTGGAACTTGGAGGATGGGGTTCCAGCTCAAAAATCATTTTTGTCATTTGACAATAATATAATATTATAAGATCCGCCGCTAACAGCCCTCATGTAGATTCGTAGGGCGATTTTAACTAATCAGCTATTAAAAAAATAAGTAAAATCATACAATTTTTTGATTGGTGTTGATAAATTGAAAATTTCGTCTTTTGATTCCAAAGCTGAAACTTTTAATGGTATATTTTAATCTATTTAAAAGGAATATTATCCAACTATTCCTTTCTATTCCGAAGGCTTTATTGTTAAGGTATTCGACAACGTTCGGAACTGTTATTTTGCAAAAGCGTATAAATGGATAATTTTTATGATATTTAGTATCACTTAGATTACAATACATGTATAAAATTGTTTCAAGAATATTACAGTAAAATTATTTAGATGCAATATTTTGGCAAAAAATGAACATACAATTGCCTATTTTCAAAACATTCTCCTTTTATGGAAAATGCTTCTATAATAATAATATTTTGCCTTATTAGCTCAGACCTCTGTACCAAGCCTGTACTAGGATTTTTGAAATATATATCATAGAAGTGGATTTATCCATATTTTAATACAACCGATTGGAGAAATTTTAAGAAAAAAATCCAGATAATTGTTTCATTGGTAGTAACACTGAAAATAATGTGGATTGTACAAAAACCCTTGTTCAGGACTTCTGGAAAATTCTTTGATTTTTATAAGCAAAATATTATTATAACAGAAGCATTTTTCATAAAAGGAAAAAGTTTTCAAAACAGGTAATTCTAAGTTCATTTTTTGCCAAAATATTGCATTTAAATAATATTTTATTGTAATAATATTCTTAAAACACACAATTGTATGATCAAAGTGACACTAAATATAATGAAAATTATCCATTTATATGCTTTTTTGAAATCACGCACCTTAAATTCAAGTCAAATTAAAGGCATAAATCCTAACTATTGGCTGCGTAAAACTTTTGCAAGAACTCTCCAAAGTTATCTTGGTCTACTGATTGATACATACAACACTATTATTCACCTGAAAAATCAATCATAGAAACTCTTTTAAGAGACCTTCCTTTTACTGTGCTAAATTCTTTCAGTAGTTATTCGTGAAACAAACTTGACCAAAGGTGAACATAGTCGCCATTCCTAATGCACCTAATGGCATCTTGTGCGAAACGGTCGCCAAGAACTGAGTGAATTAGACACAGAACTAGCAATCATCAGTGCTATATTTACAGCCCAGTGCACAAATACAGTCCTATTTCTTTCCTTGTCTGTTAATGTAGTAGTGGAAGCGATTGCTACTGCCCTGCGAATCGTTAAAGGATGGAGGATCGAGTCGAGAGGACCGTCACTGCGTGAAATAATTGGTATCGTATCTTTTCGAATACTTGGGGTGGAAGGGTATTGCCGATTCCCTACCACCCCTTTCTTGCCGTTCTCGTTGTTGAACACATTTGATTTGGAAAAAGTAGTTTAAAAAAAAATCGGAAACTAAACTTTTTTAGCACTATTTTTTTTTAAAATTCGCCCAAAACAGCAAATTAATTTAAATGTTATATCGAAAAGGATATGAAAATATTAAAGAAATTGAATGTCATGTGGCATCAGTAGGACCAAAGCTCTTTCCTCGGTAATTGAATTAATAATGATCTTTTCCTAACAAATAAAACGTCTGTAAGGTTAATATTGTTTTAATATACAAGGTTGATTATTATTAGAGTTTCATTTTATTAATGCTGTAAAAAATATCTATTGGTCGGAACGACTTGAAATTTGAACTGATATTCTTCGAAAACGGTATGGGGCATAAGAAAAACAAATTCATTGGCGTTTTCATTGTTGCTTTTTATGCGGGTCTTGGTCCAAGGATAATTAAAAACCAAAATTTCCCCATCCAATGTGGCACGACTTTGCTGTGGTAGATGAGTTTTTCATTAACAGTGCTACAACTGTTGAATGCCTTAAGAGTCTTTTTTCCCCGTCAAAAAACCAAAATAATCATGCACATTGAACATTGCAGTTGGTCTAATGTGCAACTCATGACAAAACCTTAATTTGATTCCACATGTCACTTATAGCTGAATACACTATCCTTATACAACCTTCAGCAATATCTATTGATATACTTTGGAATTTTTTATGCCATACTGGTTTCCCACTTTTAATGTACATTCAATTCAAATTTGAAGTCATTCTGACCAATGGTTCTTTTTTATAGCATTTTGAAAGAACTATGGCGGATCTATACGGATCCTTCTATTAACCTCTGGAGAATTCTTTTGGGCCAACATTTTTTCAACCAACTTTCTCCGAAGACGGAAAACGTGATTATGCCAATTAAGTTTAATATATTTATTCTGTATTTGCCAGTTTGCAAGTTAGTGAAGTGAGAATAGATTGGAAGTGAAGCGAATTGTGAATAGATGAGAAGTGAAGTGAATCGGCAGTAAAACGTATACGTAATCAGTGTAGGAAGCCAGAAGTCGGAATATTAAGAAAGTGCCTAATTTAACTGTTGGAGCCGTGTAAAAGTCAACGCAAGGATTAGAAGACCGCAAGAGTTCAGGTACTGCGATCTTTAATCAAGTTGATGTTAGAGAGTTAAATTATTAGTGCGATCATTAAATAAATAAGTTCTGTCTTAAGTTATCTTAAAGGTAGATCTGCATGATTGAATATATTCCGCCCACGCAATCTCGTCTCACCCTTTAGATTGTTAATTGGGTCTGAGTTGAATATAGTGATAAATAAAATAATTGAAGTTCATCATGTGTCGTCTGATCATTTGGTTCCTCCCACACCTCTAGCCAGGTCACAGGGAAGAAGGAACGTAAATTCTTTATAAACTTTAATTATTTGACTTTTCTCCGGTTTGGAACTGTTTCAAGAAGCAAAGCTGTAATAAATTAGGTATGTTTGAATTAGGCAGTATTTAACTATACAAAAAATATTTTAACAAAGCTGAAAAGCTATGTATAAAAAACCACTTAATATTATTTAAATTTAACATATTCTCGAATTATATTTTTTCGAACCAACCAACTGAGACGTTTGGAGAATAAACTGCAGTCAACATGGATAAGCAATAAATATTTTATTGAACTGGAAGGAAATAAAAATATTTGAGACAGATAATGTTATGGTAGTTTTAAACAAATTTATTATTTGTTTATTTGAATGCAAACAACAGCATATTCTTTCTCGACTCATTTGTATTCCATAATTTTAAATACCGGTCAAATCAAAAGAGTCTGCATCTTTTTTCACATTCATATCATAAATAGAGAACATTAAAGCAGTTATGTATTTAATGTCCTCCAACCACCATTGTTTTTTATTTAGAATAACGAAGTTACATCTAACTACCCATTGTCCATATATTCTACCATAAGCAGTCTATTTAAAAGTCCATTGGGTCTTTTATTCTAGATATTATTACCTTTTGGAGCTGCATATTTCACAGCCCACTTTAAAGATCCATTTAACTCCTCTTATACGCTTCGTAAATTTTCCCGAGATGGTTGGATGACCGTGTCGACGTCTGAGTAGGCACTCTACTCTTCGCACTAACAAGGAGATATTAATATGACAATTTAATGACAGTCGCCTCTTAAATGCTGCACAACAGTCTTGACAGACTTATGGAACCATATTCTATTATTATATCATGATTCTTTCACCCAAAAAACAGCAGCCTTTCTGTATAGAACGTTTTTGAAAAGAACGTATTTATTTTGAACTAAAAGTATTTAATAAACAGCTATAAAAACAAAATTAAAATACACATTGAGTAAAATGAAATAGATATTAATCTAATTTGGGTTAGGAAACGCGGAAAATTCGGATGATTAAGAATCGTGTTCTATTAACAAGTAAACTCAGACGATTTTCATTCACATAAAAGAAAAATAATAAATTTCAAAAGTAAATAAAAACGAAGACAAAAAAAGAAAAATATTTGGCTAAAAAACGTAGGTTTTCTATTTCTATTTATTCATGTACTAACAATATTACTTTCATAAAAATGATATCAGTACAATGCAGAAAAAAATTAAATTCACAAGCAAAGGTCAAAAGTAAAAAAAAAAAAAAGGAGTTTTCACTTAAAAAAAAATCAGGATTAATTTACCTTCCGTGAAAAAGGAATACAAAATGGTTCCTTGATAAGTTTACTCAACGAGAAAGAAGTTTTGCGTATGGTTTTTTATCCTCGTCATTCATTCTTCCAAATTCGCCTAGTAGAACAGAAAATTCACTCGACTTGAAACCGGAAACCCGTAATGAAAAATCAAGAATTGCATTCGTTATATAGCTAATACAAAAAACAGTCCATTAATTAAAATTAAAAAACATTTATTCCAACAGTTTGTCGTTCAAGGTTTCAAAATTGCTTTTTTTTAATTGAATTCAGTGGGAACAGAAGCTATGTTTACAAAAGATATGTTTTTTTCCAGTTTATGTGATTTCATTCAATTGATAATTATTAAAAAAATTATTATAAATTTATTTTTGCTCTAAAAAAAATTGAATTTTTTTAAAGCATTACTGAGAGAAATTCAAATTAATGTCATTCAGAATCTATTTAGTTTTTTCCCCCTTAGCTTCTTTTTTCAAACTCATAATTATAATTTTTTTAAATTGGATTTTTTTTTGTGTGTAAAGAAATCGTATTGAAATCTTTTCAAAAAAGTTTCCTAATTTATTCATATAGATAATATTTCTGCAAAGCTCCATCAAAAAAAAATTATTATTTTTTGTTCTTTTTAGATTATTTGAAGAGGAATTAAGTAAAGTATAGGTTCCCAACCTTTTTCAAACTGGCGCCCCCTTTTCTACTAAATATTTCTTGATACCACCCCCTCCCACTCTAGAGAAATGAGAGTGTACATAATACATGGTGAAAACAAGAGTTAAATTTTAAAAATTATTCTATTACTAGCAAAAATTTATTTTTTAATTTAATTTTTTTCTAAAGCACTGTTTTTTTTTACTTGCGAATCTGAAATAGCTATTGCCACAAATATATTTAAATGCGTAATATTATATATTTTAGTCATAGATAGGATATTGGTGGAATTGAAACGCAACTGAATTTCTTCTTCATTTAAAAGTGCGGAATAAATGTTTTAGTTTACCTGTTATAGACAGGCAGGGGTTTTGATGATACGAAGTAATTCATAATAAACCATTTCTTTAAAAATAAATATAAGTCGACAGTTTCATCCTTTAAAGAATCACACGTTAATTCCTGTTTAACATATGTAATTATGTTTCTTGGATAATATACGTAATGAAATGCAGTGAACGATACATGTTTCCTATTGCTCACAGACAAAGACAACACGTGCACAACAGAAATTTAAATGCACTATATCATTCAATTTAATGTAAGTCTGAATGTAATTTTTAAGTTTTTCATCCACTTCCCGAACTACCGAAATATGTGAATTTTCATACATGTGATACAGAAATGATTTAAATGCATACAATCAACATAAGGTAAACAGTATTAAAGTTTACTTTTGATTAGTACATTATCAGCGCGTTTTTTAGTCTTTTATGACTATATTTGCTTAATCTGCCCAAGCCCCTCCGTGACATTTTAACGCCCCCTAATTTTTTCTAAGTCTTTTACTGCCCCCCTGAAAGCCTCAAATGCCAACAACCCCCACCCCGTGTGTCACCCACGTTGAGAATCTATTAAGTAAAGCATTTATATTCTGAAATGTATTAGAGTTATCACGTGAGATAACAAATCTAAGAGACTTTATTTAAATAAACATTTTCAGATTAATTTTTATTGACTCGATGAAGGGGTGTTAGATTTTTGAAGTGTATGTTAAAATATGAATTTTCTTAAGTTAAAAAATTGCTATGTTGAAAAAATGCAAAAAACTACGATATTCTAAAAATAAATTACATTATTTATATAAGACTAGTTGTATAGCCTGGCGTTGTGTGTGTGTGAAGGGACTTTTTCTAGTGTATACATTTCCACTTTTTTTTCTGCCATGAAATTTCCCCTTTCCTTTTTGACAGCAGCGTCCCCATGTAATTTCTATATTTATGTCACTCTAAACCTCCCTTTTTCGAAATTTCTTCCACTTCCCCCATCAGGTGGGTCTCTTTTCCCTCCGTTCTATTTTTTGACCGAAAGAAAAAGGAAATGAACCTTGCTAGCACTTCAAAGGAAAGTGAATAGATAATTTGCATATATTTTAAGTTAAAATTTTTTGGAAGGCATGCTTTTAAGTTATAGATTCAAAATTTTGATAAAATTATTATTTTTTTGATTGCTACTTATATTTGGTGTACAAAAACATTATCAATAAATAATAATCTACGAGCTTTTTATTGTTATGTCCTGGTTTTCTATTTTCAAATATTTATACACAAAATAATAAACGTAAGTGTACCAAAATTTCTGCTAACAGAGAATAAAATTCATCATATTTATTTTTCAACAGAAAATTGAGTTTTTAATTTTAAAATAATAGCAGTTTTACATTTGAACATGTTTTAATTTATATTGATTGGGTAATTATCAATGAGACGAAAGCGTCCGAATTTCTATGAACTAAACAGTAAAAGCATTGTAATTAATTTTATTTAAACTACAAATCATATGAAATATCCCGAAGAAAAGGAAGAAAAAAAAAGAGATTAGATATTAAGTTAGTTAAGGCTACACAGTATCCTACAAATTTCAATAATACCAATTTTTTTTTTTTTTTTGCGGTTTATGTTATTGGGAAGTTTGCCACCAAATTTTAGATCTGCTAACAAATTAGTTTTTAAGATATTTGAAGTTTTCTGAAGTGAGGTTTTGGTTTTGATTTCTTTTTAAAGCATTTTTCCACTCTTAAATTAATTAAAAATATTTTTGAGCACAATCAACTCTTTCAGTGTGAAATGATTATTAATTTCAATTTTTATTATTAATATAATTTCTGCTTGATTATGTGTTTTGAGTTTTTTGATCTCTCTTCCATAATTCAAATAAAAGAGCGTTAAACCGAAAACAGCGTTAAGCGGAGTCTTACTGTAGTACTATATTATGGTATTTTTGAGTTCTTGTTGGGTGACGTTTAAATTTGCTAAACTTCCCCAATTTAAAACTAAAAAAAATTAATTTTATGTACTAACCTGATGATTTTTAGCTTAAGTTAGTATCATTGTTATGTTGCACATAAATGATTTGTCTTTTAAACCTTTTGTGAATATATTTTGTTAAGCTTAGGCTGAATAACCTGTCGTCGTAACAAACACTACCAATATTATGCAAAAATATATTTTGAATTAAAGAAAATGTTTTCAGTCATACTTAATTGAAGCAGTGTTTTGATATGGAACATAAATTGAAAAATAACATATTAAAAAATTAAAGCTTTACAGGCATTATAGGTTTTGGCTTTATGCCTTTACAAACTTTAAATGCGTTTTTCTCGGACTTTTAATTTTGAAGATGTAGATGTTTTTAAATCCCTAAGGCTTTTTTTCTATTCACGATACAGTCTTGAAAGTTTTTTGTATTTACTCATAAACGTATGCTCTATAAAAGTTATCATGGATTTATAGGTCTGGGATCTCCTTTTTTAAAAAATTGCTAATTATTAAAAAAAATTTCGTGTTTTTTCCAGGTTTAGCTAGAAAAATAGATATTAAAAGACAACAAGGGAACAGGTTTTCAAATTCATACTAATTTGTTCGCAATAATCTAAGAAATTAAATCCGTTAAAATGGTTAACATTTTTTAAAAATTGAGCATTTTATAAGAGTTTGAAAAAAAAAACTTCAAAAATTCTTTATTTTTTAAAATTGTAAAATAATTGCTTTTCAAGCTGACATTTTGCTTTCAGAATCAACTTAATATTATAATATGAATATAAAAAACAAATTATTTTTGCTGTTACTGTCTCTAAAAATTTTTTTGAAAAAGGGTGTTGCCTTTAAAATATATTTAAATATATAAGCAAACAAATAAATGGAACACACACACACACACACATTATTTCACTGGTGAGGACAAAATGAACTAAAATAGATATTATTATCGTAGATATGGATGTTTCTGTTCTTGTTGTATATTGCAATTACATTCAAATATATATATATATATATTATTTATATAATGCTGTACCATTATTCTAGAATATTCTTTCTGGTGACTAAACTTCATTGGTAGTTTTGACCATTAAGTAACATTGTCCAACTATGTGTGTGTGTGCTTTAATTTATACACTCATAAAGCCTAGAATCCACTAACTTATTTATCTGAAAACCACTTCCAATTAACCCTTAACATTTCTGACCTTGAGGGAGAGAGGTTATCTATAATTCTAAAAATCTCTCCCTCAACTAAAAACCAATAGCTCAAAGCAGTATTATAATTATCTGTCACAAAATCGCACAAGAATTCTTTCTAGGGGATACACTCTCCAAAACCAATAGTTACTTTAAAATCGGACTTGACCAAAGGCGAGCACTAATTGCATTTCGTGCCAAATGGTCGCCAAGAAACAAGATCGAGAATTGGTAGACACAGAACTAACAATCATCTCAGTGCTATATTTCCAACCTACTGCACACACTCAGTTCTATTTCTTTTCTTGTCCTATAATAGGTGGGTGGAAATGATTGTCGAGGGTCTCCGTTAAGGAATGGAGGACCGAAAAGATAGGACAACCGTGGCGTGAAATAAGTGGTCTTGAGTCTTTAGAAACAGTTGGTGCATGATGGTAAGACCATACATATAAGCGATTTTAGCTTTCACTTTTAGTAGTATAAATGGAGAGTGGTTTCATGATTTGGTGACCAAATTGTGTAGTCATGCTTTGTCTTTGGAGCATGATCGGATTTTAACAAAACGTTAGCAGTGCATTTAAATAAGATGACCAGTTTTCTTACTGTTGAAAGAAGGACGAAAAATGTAAGAAAAAAAATTACACCGTAAATGTATAAAATATTTTATCAACGCAAGCAAAAATATATTAATTACGTTTAGATCCATTTTAATTATGAACTTAAGCGATCATTTTTCTGTTGAAGGAGTTTTATTTGTCAATATATCGTTTTCAAATATGTCGGAAATTTCGAAGCAAGAAATATCCTTCGTATTGAGTTTTATGGTAAGTGCTGCAACTACAGTATCAACATTCAATTTGATTTTTCACACAAAGATTAAAGCTCTAGGGCCAGCTTTGTTCCAAGGACCAGTATTGGTCCACTGCCCGGGGGGGGGGGAGGTTGGAGACCACTGCTCTAGGGTTAACTAATGGCCAGAAACAACATTATTGAAATACACATTAAGCATTCGCTTACTTAAATCTTTTTAAAAAATAACCAGTCATTAAAATTAACATCAAAAACACAATTTTTAATTTCTTTAAAAGAATAGCAAAATCAATTGCATTATAGATCACAGAAAATATCATTTGTATTGACAAAAATTATTTTAAAAACATACATTGACCTACTTTTTAAAAATGAAACCTGACATTTTAAGTCTTAATAGAAGTATTTGGATTGATATATAAAGCGTCAGTGAACAGCAATGATTTTTTTTATGCAATTTTTTTAGTTGTATGCATTATATATTTCTTCAAAAATAGGGGAATTATTATTAAAATGATTAGGTATGTTTTAGGATCAGAATGCAGATATTTAGCTGGAAGTTTTATTTAAAAAATACTGTTGTTTTTTTCCAATTTATATATTTGATGAATGATAAACGTAATTTATTACGTTAAAAATTATTACGATGGCCATGAGATTGCATATTACGGCATTGATAGCCGAACTCATGGATATATTATAAATCTTATTATAAAAAAAACAATCTGTATAAAAAATTTACAGTGAAAATATTTATTTTATGAAGTTTCATAATGTGAAGCTTAAACAGCATAAGTATCCTTTACTTTGAATCCGTAATGAGGGAATCAATTTGTGAAATGAATAAGAAAATTATCCTAAATAAATTTTAGCATACTAAAGTAAGTTTTTCTCCAATCTTTACAAGCAGCTGTATTTTTGATTTAGTGGAAAGAATAATAATGAGTATATAATTCCCTTTTTTATATATATGTATACAGTGAAAATCGTTTGAAACGAAACTGAAGGGACTGGAGTATTTGTTCGTGTTAAAGGAAATAGCAATATATATATATATTTAACAAAATTAAGTTTATTGGAATACATTTTACTTACATTTCGATACACCAACACTACACACACACACACTCAGACCCAGAAATATCCTTTTAAATTAATTACATAATGCCATTGTAAATTTATTATCTTTTTCCATTTTTTCTTAAGCAAATTTTAACTCGATTACAAAATTTCAGCATCTTTTACACTTCCAGACAACAACAACTAATCAGAGGGCTCCAAGGCCCCTCACACCCGGACACGGCGACGGTACCTCTCCCGGGACCTAAGCCACCACATTAGCTCAACAACCAATCAGATTGCTCCCTCTCGCCACGCGGGAAAGGAGAACACACAAACTCAACACTATCTCACTCACAACATGACACGAGTAGCTGCTACCCAATTGGGTGGGCAGTACAACCTCCGAGGTCCCTATTGGCCGAGGGAATCGCGAGTAATTATTAAAGCTCTGATCATCAGTAATTTTATTTTTATCCTTCATAGTTCTAAAGAAAAGCTTCTGCTTTCTTAAATTTAACTTCTTTAATATATATAAATTTAATCTAATTTATTTTAACTTTTTATTTATTTTTCATATTTTAACATTAAATTCTTTCTAAAAATGTAAACATGGGCAAGTAATAAACAATCATGCATATCACCATTCAAGATAGGAGATAAAAGCCCTGACGAGCTAAGTGCTCCAAATGAAAAACTCAGCTACAATATGTATTTCTGCATGTCTTTAATAAAAATTAAACAAAAGCATTTACAAGAACTTAAGGTATCCAACAACTTGCCGACAACTTTTTTTAAAAAAATGGAGATATGGGGATTTTTTTTGTGGTTTTTCGATTTGTTTAGTACATTTTAAGAAAAATATGCTAAAATTAAGAAGAGAAAAATAAATTATTGTTACTAAAATGGGGTAAAACTGGTAAACATTTACAAAAAATAACATAAACGGGGCCCATTCTGTACCAAAAGTTTATGAGTAATTTTTCAATTGTGAGGTGTTGTCATGTTATTCATCTTTGAAATGACCTTCAGGAAAAGAAATATTTTAATTTTTACAGAAACTAGAGAACTTTATCTCAGTTATTATATGAAATTGCCTAACAAAACAGTAATTATATTAACATAAGTGACTGTACATTTTAGAATAAAAAAATAAATAAATCTGATGCTTAAAACACTTCTACCATGAAACAGAACATACACAAAAAATTTCAGTTAATTATTTTCAAAACTTTTTAGCAATCGCTGTCCCGTTTGAGCATTTTCAAAAAAACACGTTTCGAGTAAAACTCGTTTTAAAGTATGACATCTTTCTTAAGGTAATGGCATCTGCTTTTGCTAAAACACTTGTAGTTTTTATTGTAGAGAACGGAAAATAATAAACTTGGTATTTTTATAAAGCTAATAAGCTCTTTTATAAAGCCTATAAAATAAAATCATAAAAAAATTTGTCAATTTTTGGTAAAATTCACAATTTTATGGTAGTCGGATACCTTAATGACATTTAAAATAAAATTTTCTCAAGTTTTTTGAAAAACAAAGCATTAAGAGTATTGGAAAATAATCTGGTATTTTTTTTTGCATTTTCTTTTTTTAGTATGAAATTGCTCGATGTCTCCATTTTGTTATTAATTTCACCATTGGAATTGTGCGTCTAAACCAAACTCACTGATTTTTAATCATTCTGCAATGTACTAGACACACCGAATTCCAAAGCCAACTGATGAGAGACAAGTTTTTGTTTGGTGTTAGTAGTTGTAGAGGGTGAAAGTAGCTTAGCTAAACAAAATTGGCTCGTGTCACAGGCTATTCTGGGGGTATTTCAAAGCTAATTTAGCCTCTTTTCTATGAAACATGTGAAACCACCACTCTTTCCTTTCACACCCTCTAAAAACTCGCCAGCGTGGTTGGTGTTTTGCGTATTTTGTTCATTCCCAGAAGAGAAATCTTTCGTGTTCAACGACTTTCGTTTCATGTTGAGAAAATAATTGGAGGAAAATAGAAAGTAGTTTGTCGGGACCGCTGTATTATTTCGTGTTGACCGATATTTCATTTTAAGCGTTTAACGTATTTTACTGTATCGAATTAATACTTCAAAGTTTTTATAGGAGTGGTTTATCCAGAATTAGCTCTTGCGCAATAACCCTAACAGTAAGGTAGATAGAAAAAATCTTTTTTTCAGAATTTCAAACCTACCTATGCGGAAAAGGTGTTCTCTGATATATAAATAATGGAAAAATAAATTAAAACATTAATTTGTATGTTAAGTACTGCAAAACGGGTAATAAACTTCATGTATTTGAGATTTATTATGATAAAAAATCAAATTAATTTTTGGTGAAGAAAAAAAGGTAAGTTAGTATTTTTTACGTTTATTGCGATTAGAGGACACTAATTAAATAGATACAAGAAGAAAAAAGAACATCAGAAACTTTTAACAACTTCTTTCGTACAGTAAAAAAAATCCACTATTGCAATTGCAATGCACAATAAAGCGGGAGATGGAAAAAAGCTTTGATTGGACTGATTCAACGATGAGGCGAGAGCTGCGATTATGAAATATTGCCACGTGCATTTTACATTATCACTTATCAATAATCATCGCTTTTGGTTATTCATATTGTAGAAAAGTAAATTTATTTTGATTCTAAAATCATTTAAAATTAAGCGTTTTTCCACTTTTTTTCAAAACTTCTAACCTTTTTAGGACCTATGAAATTTTGAAATTATTTTGGTACTTCTCAATTTCGCCGGCGCAAATCTCGCTAAGTTGACGTTATTGGCGACAACACACAATATACACATCTAAAAATAATAATAAGTATTAGTTCTTATTGGTTTTTTATCCATTTTTTATGTTTTATGAAAAAGATGTTACTAATAAGAATAGATCATGACTTGTTTTGAAAATGAGGTGATAGTTACCGGAATATTCGTTTCGTTGTATCATTTTGACGACTTATCGCTCCTAAAAAAAGTACCATTATTTTTATTTTTTTATATACTACAATGGCATAATCATATGACGCAAAATGTAATACCAATAAAAAAAAAATTAAAAAAAAAAAAAAAAAAAAAAAAAAAAAAAAAAAAAATCCAATTTTGCGAAATTAAAATAAACTTAAATGAAAACTAAAAGAAGTGAATAATTAGTTATTTTATCAGTATTAAAACTTTTAACACATGCATGAAGCTGTTTTTTATTGCTCTAAACATATACCCATCCAACACATGTTTCTCCCCTTTCGATTCTAAGCGGTGCCCGATTTTCAGTAGCACAAACATTGGGTAAAAAGTGCGGCTTAGATTCGAGTAAATGGCGGTATTTTAAAAAACACGGAGGAAAAAAATCGAACCATAATAGAAAATTTCATTGAATAGAGAATGCACTTCGCTATTTGGAGGACATTTTACGAAGAAAATCGTAAAATGTTCTTGGTTCCAGGAAAAAGTTCGCGAAATAGAGAAATTCGTAAAATAGAGGTTCATAAAATGGAGGTCTGACTGTATTGTATGCTTTCTTTTAGCTCACTACACCTACACCACTGGTGGACCGCAACACTTTGAAAAAAGTAGAAGTAGCCCGTATCCTGGAAAAGTCTGTCCACCCCTGCTATAAAGGATATATTATACTTTTCAGCATGGATAGGCACCTATATTAATAACAGTATTTTCTAATTTCAATATAACCGCTATCCTTTCTACCTAACAGTCCTTAATCACTGAAAAATCTCTGCAGTAACTGTAATATTAATAATAATACTAATTAATACTACCTATAACACTTTTAATTTCTCCAATAAAACATTATTCTTCAATTAATAAAAGCTAACTTATTAAAGATGGAATTTAAGTAGAACCCTGCTGGTAACGTAAGCCACCAAATCCATAACGAATGCGTCTGTTTTCATTTACTGATTGCTTTTTAATTAGAACATGGGTTGATTAGAAATGGCAATTAATAAAATTGATGTATTTTACCCTGTATTACAATTAGGAAAGTATTTAAAGGTAACATTAATTGGAATTGCTTATTTGTGAATATTTTCAAACAAATTCAGTAACTTTTCATGAGTTTGCATAGCAAACTCATTAGGAAACTTTAGGAGAGTAATTTATGCCATTCTTTAACTAATTAAATGAAAAAGAAAGAGGTAGCTTCTTTTCTGATTGAGAAGTGGCAAACGAGGAAATAAGTTAATTAAACGAATAATTTTAATTGGTACAGAGGTTTAACACATTAACAAGCCAATAAAGCTGTTTGGATTTTCTAAGCCTTATTTTCCCCCATGAAACAGAATTTTTTTTTATAAAGCCGCCAAACTATTTTGAGAATAAATGCGATTTTAAAAATGTATTCGTTCTTCAAAAAGTTCGAAAGATGTCGAAAAGATGAAAATATAAGTATTCGAAAAAAAGAGTATAACAAAATATATAATGGCAACATTATGATGAATTTCAAAGAAATTTTCTTTATTCGATATAATGAGTTTTCAAATGAGAAATATGATTGTGTAGTATAATTTCATTAATTTAGAATTGATATTAAAATAAAGTATTACAAATTTTATGATTAAAAAATACATAATTATAAAAAAATATGTATTTGTGTGCACAATAATAAATGAATTAAATGTGTTAAAAAGGAACTAATACTACAAAATGCTTGAATTTTTATAATTTCCTATTTCCTTACCATTATTCTTTATTAAATATTTGATTAAAATCGCAATGCATTAAATCTTCTGAGATTTGAGCTTGAATGAAAGATATAAAAAAGTTCAAATATAAGCATTTTTAAAATAAAATTACATTAAAACATTTATAATACTTGATTTAATACTAATCAAAAGATTTATTTTAAAAAATGGTCAGAAAAAGTGTTAAAAAAATAAAATACGAATTTTCTACAAGTGTTTAAGATGTCTCCAAAGACATGTCATGATTTTTAAATACTTTTTTTTCCCCACAATTCTGTCATCTTTTTTTTCTTACTTAAATACGTATTTTCTGCTTATTCCTTAAAGATTTACCAAAAAAAAAATCTAAAATACAATTTCACCTTTTTTAATCTTCATTTTTCAAATTCATAAAAGAACGAAATTAAAATTCTATTTTTTTTTTGCTTCGAAAATTGACGCGTCTGTAATTGCTTAAATAATTATTTTACCTCATTTTTTATCTTGCTCTTTACTTTTTTTTTACTTTCCTTCATTTTTATATCTAGTACTTTTTTAATTATTTTAAATGCTGTGTCTTTCCAACAAAATTAAAACAGTAAATTATAATAAATATGAAATAGATTTTTTTTCACGTGAGATGTTTAATTACATGACATGCTGTTGATTGCCAATTACTGTTAGCTAAATGTTTTACCGAGAAATCAGAAGTTTTAACGAGCTACTGTTTTAAAAACACTTAAAGTTCTACGAATCTGAATTATGCTAAAAAACATTTTTTCCTGCTTGAATTGTCTCTATCATTTTCCATCAAATTCTTTTAGTTGATTGTTAAATTATTTAGTTTTACATCTGTGATTCAAATATATTCAGAAACATAAAAAAAGTGCACGGAGTTTTTGTAATTATTTTATTCTTAGAACTTTATAAATATAATGAGAATTATTTTCTTTCATGAATTTTTTTCCTGATAATTAGAACAAGTATTCGAAATTAATAAGCGGAAAATGCTTTGATATTTTTAAAATTTTGTATTTTCTTAATAAGTTATGGACAATGAAATGTATTACAAAAATGTCTGATACAAAGCCGTGGTTCATCGTTATAAATAATTCTAAGATAATTTAGAATGAAAATGTAATACTCAATTATTTAATTTGTTTCAAATTAACCACTCTCAAAAGCTGTACTAGGTGTTTGGAAGTTGGAGCTAGTAATTAATATTTCCTGTAGAGAAAGATATCTCAATTTCCCCCAATATCTTAATTTTCCAAAATCCCAAACAAAACACATGATTGTATAAATTTGTGAAAAATGAAGGATACAATATATGTTTTTTAATGTTTCTAGAATCTGTTGATTTTGTAATATAATATGCACTTTGTCCAGTACAAATTTTGTTTATTCGACCATTCTGTTCACTGTAATAAGATCTAATTTCACGGAAAATACTTTCTGTATATGACACAATAAGTTTTATGGTATCCATTTTAACCCTTTAACTGGTTTGCCCGTACACCGTACGGGCTACCGAAAGCTCGCCACTACCAGTTTCCCGTAATCTGTACGGGCACTGATATTTTCTTCTTTCTATCTTTAGTGCTAGTGTTTTTAAGAGATGCAGTTTGTCCATGGTACTGAAATACTTCTCCTCCGGTATCTTCTTTGTGGCGAAGCGGGAATTTTTCATTGAAGCAGGTATTTAGATTATTGAAAATATTCATTACAGAACAGGGATTGGCAAGGCAATGTGCAATTTGTTGCTTGAGAAGAAAAGAAAATGGAAAGATAATCCAAGAAAGTCGATATTATCTCTGTCCCCATTGCAATGTAAGACTTAATGATACACCGTGCTTCAAATTGTGTGTACATGTACATATGCACACACACACACACACACACAAAATCCTCAACCATGTGTTTGAAAAAGAGGTACGAACACGAAATTTTTTTGTAAATATTAGAGAAATTCTTTGAAGATATATGAAACATTCTTCATAGCATGCAGAATGTACTTATAAAAAATAAACATTTATGGGGGTTTGTGTTGCACAATTATACAATAAAAAGTAGGGCAAAAACTTGAACATTGAAAATTAAACTAAAATCCTACTAATTTCGTATTCTGTTAAGTATATGCTTAATTATATTCAATAAAAAATGCGCTTTTTTCGGAACATTTTGGGCAAAAATATTGACCGCTTAAGGGATTAAAGTAAGACCAATTTAAATAAATTTTAATTAAGGTAAATATCGATTTTCTAAAACAGTTATCTACTAAGTAAATTTTTATAAGGTAGAATTATATAGTTAACTTAAGTTTATATTATACATAGTTATAGGTTCAACTCGATGTTCATGGGTCGACAGCCACACCTCGACCGACGGATTCTTGAATTGTCCGCTACAGGTAGCTGTCGGCAGTGGCGTAACGTACACCATCGCAACCCCCACATCGCGGGGAGGGGGCCAGGATTCTAGTGGGCCGGAAGCATGACCACCGTCAAGTACCCTTTGTAAAATCCACCTTGGGGGCCCAAAACCTGATTTTGCAGGAGTTCCCAAATGTTCTCCGTTCGCCACTGGCTGTCGACATATTGGTTTGTTACATTGTAATAAATTACGAAGCATATTCACTTTGTTAAATAAATCTTTGAATAGAATAGAAATAGGAAATCAGAAACTTTCAATATCACTAAATTGACTTTACAACAAAAGATATATCCAAATCAATCTATTTATTTTATATGTTAAGGGTTCTTATTTGATTAGAGTGAAAAACTAATTCCACGCATTACTTTCTCAAAAACTGCCAGCAAAAATATTTCATTCAGAATAAATCATTTTCAACACCCCTCTAACTTTTCTGACTGATTTATCGTAAGAAATTTATAACAATACAGATATTCAACGGAATCTTTTTTCCACCTACATAATGGCAGGCATAAAATGTCAAAATCCGTCACATCCCTAAAGGTTACCTTAGGGATGACAACTTAAGGAATCCGAATGCCCAGCACTCCGTCATCCAAAATCGAAAATATCTCCATTTATTCTCCTGCGATAACGCCTTGGGTTTCTTATCACAGACAAGCAACGTGAACGGAAAAGCAAGAGAAATAAAAATTGGACTTTTTTTACATCCCAAATAGCGGGCCACTGCCTCTTATCAATAGCCAATTAACTGATTTCTTTGGGCTTCTTTGTAAGAGAAAGGAATTGTAGGTATCGATCAAAAACCAGTCCATTAGTAAAAGAGGTAAGGTTACTTCCTCGGCATTGGTGGGGACAGAGAAGGAGAGGGAGGAGGGTTAATGCCGGTATAATTAGGTACAGCCATTAGGCACGCTACTTCTTAATTTCATCAATTGAGAGAAGAGTTAATTAGCGATTGAAAGACTGGGGTTGTTTTATAGGTTTCGCATTAGGTTATAACTTCGAGATACAGTTTCGATAAAAATATAGCCACGTAATGGTTCGGAACGAATTGCACGGTAGAGAAGGTTGTGGTAAGTTATGGATGAAAGAAACATATTCGAATCTTGGCAATATCGCATACTGTTATCTTGATTACGAGAAATACATCTGCGGTTTAGTAATGTGTTTCTTTTTGTGTTATTTCACCAATGAATACTTTGTATCGATTTTCCATCCCGAATTATGTTTACTATTCAATATATGGTGGATTCTTTTTTATTTTGGGACAGTAACCATTCTAATGTATGTAATGGGTTATTGAAGGGGATTTATGTTATCTTTTATGTCTCGTAACTTTTTATTTGAATTAGTGAGCGTTAAAAAATATTTATTTGATTCAAATCTCATAAGGGCTGTGTAAGGCCGTACTAAAATTTTCAATAAGTCAAAGCAATTTTTCAACACTTCCGGCTTTGTTTTTTTCTGTTGGATTATTTTAAGTCTTTGAATAAAGCTCACTTTATTATCGTATTTTTGTTCACTCCGATGGTACACAATTTTACTTTACAGGAAAAAAACAGGAGATGTCTTAAAACTTTGTTCCTTCTTTTTTCCTATATCGGCTGTTACAAGGAATGTATAAAAACTAAAATAATTTTCATATTCATTACCTCTATAAATAAGCCAGACATGATAAATTTAAGAGGACACTGTACTCTCTAGGCACTTTTTAAAATTTTATATTTAAATGAAAATGTTTACATGTGCTCTATTTAAACACACGTGAAATATAAAGTAAAACAGAATTTTTAAGCAAACAATTATTTTTAATTTTAAAAAAATATTTCAATATTTTAAAATTTTTACACATTTGAACATTTTTGAACAACTTTTTTCCAATATTCTTAGAAGTGTTTTAACAATTCTGTGCCTCGGATTGATATAACAAGTGATACTTTTATTTGCACTTTTTTCTCGTGTCGGACACTATAAAAACAGTAAAAAAAAGTTTTAAAAAACCCATCAATATATAACTTTTACGAATTTTTTTAAATAAAAATATAAATTCACGCAAAGCTTTATTACATGCACACAAAATCATGAAACGTATTATACAAAACAACCAGAAAAACTTTCAAAACTTTATATTAAACAAAAAAAGGCCTTAAGATTCATAATGCCCAAACACTGAGTAAAGGCCGTTTAAAGTTTTAAAAGTGCCGGCTGGGTGGCGTAGTTAGTTTGGCGCTGGTCTTGTAAGCTCAAGTTTTGGGTTTGACCCCGGCCCAAGTCGGTGGATTTTCATGATGCAATGCATGATGGGAGTCTTGATTACCGTAAAATCAGGCGTATAACGCGCATCAGGCGTTAATTTTAAGGTATATTCACCGTATAACACGCCCCCCCCCGTTTTTAAGAAGGAACTTGAAATGCACATGAGCAATGCTATTGTGCTTTACAGCCATTTATTCGAGGTATTATCCCAATATTTGTTTTAAAAAAACTGCCTTTTTCTAGAACAAAAACCCTTTAAGGCTACTTCAGATAACCTTAAAGGTATGTCATTTCTTTTAAATAAACAACATTCTGATCTATGTAGAAAAGTCTTTTTTTTAAGCACATCTTTTTTTTTAATATTTTTGAAGCTATCCTTTTTATACCTGGTGTATAACGCACACCCATAAATTTTGATCATAATTTGTGTGTTATACGCCGGATTTTACGGTATTTAAACAAATAATGTATCCAAATTCAAACATCGCTAAATTTTTAATTTATCTTATTCTTTTAGAAATGAAGCTACTCTGATATAGACTTTGAACAGATCAACCATATTATATTGGAAATGAATTAATTTCTTCATTAAGAGTAAGGAGAAAGCGGAGTAAAATCAATTATAAACTTTATCATCACGCGCAATTATTCGTTAAGATGTGTGATTAGTTATTTCATGTTGTGCTATAATCCTCGCCTTTTGTTCCGGTGTTCTTTAACGATTGTCGGACAGCAATAGGAAGGGGGGGGGGAAGATAAATGAATAGTTGTGTGTGTATCGAATTGCAATTATAGCATCAAATATTATTAGTTTTGTCTCTTGGCACGCATACTTTTGTCTCTTGGCGACCATTTGGCATGAAATATCGCTAGGAGCATTAGGAAGGGGACCAATACTTGCTGAAGGCGAAGTTCTATCTCTAAATTAGTATTGGTCTAGAAGAAGCCTTAAGAGAAAGAGAAATCTTCTATAAGTTCTATATTTTCGAGAGATTGAAAATGAAGTTTTGCTTTGTGTGCGGTCAATGGGTTTTTATATAAGATAAATGAATTCTAGCGAGTGTTCATTTTTCCATAATATTTTATCATAAACATTAAATATAAACATGTTCCAAAGTAGATTCAATATTATTTATAATATTCCTAGTTAGGCAAAATAGAGCTTTAAAAAGAAATGAAAGCATTTAATACATAACAGTAGATAATATTTATTCCATAGCTCAGTCACCAGAAAGAATTTCAGAATTTTAATGAATAGTTTATAATTAAAATTTTTTAAACGATCAACATAAAATGCACACTGGAAGAAGAAGTAGGTATGCGAGGCAAATGTGGTAATACCTGAAGAAGAAAACAAGATTTACGATTTTATTCCATTGAAATAATTTATTTCGAATTTTCTGCTAATAATCTAAAAGCCCTCTTGAGAGATTATCCTTATTTTCGATGTCGTGTTTCCTAATTCATCGCTCAAAGTAGTCCCATCGGTACTTAACAAGATTAATATCAGGTCATTTGGGATTTATTTTGAGCTGTTTACAGCAATTTTGCCATTTTGTATAACTCAATAAATATATTTTGTCGTTAATTTGTTGAAAGTCACATTGTCACTCAAGTCAAAATTTTGATGTGCTTTTGCATAAATTAACTTTCAGAATATTCAGGTAATTGTATTAATTCATTATATACATTCAATTATATTTTTAATTTGCCATTATTAGATGTTTAAATGAAACTTGAAGGCACGTAATCGAGCAACTACCATGTTTTACAGTTTTTCTCATGTGTTTTGGTTCGAGCTTTGAATTTGAATTTCTTAATATAAAATAAAAAAACATACAAACCAAAATAATATGTATAAGAAAAGGCCATCTGAATTAAAGAATATTTTCTCATTCATTTTTAGAATACGATTTTTTTTAATTCTGAAAATGCCTAAGAATATTAATAGATCCTCGAAATAACGCATGCTCCAAAATTATAAAATTGAAGCTATTTTTTTTTTAAAAAAAGAAGAATTTTTTTTCTAAAAAAATAAGTTATTTTTTAAAAGTAAATCCATCGGAAATTCCATAAATAATTGCGAACTAAAAGAAAACAAGTAAAAGAATAAAATATCTTAAAAACTGGTTTCGATGAAATCAGTAGTTTTTTAAAGATGGAGCAATTATTTTTGCAATAAAAAGTATCATTATTCTTTTTTTAATATTTGATAAGATAAATTAAAGAAAAATCATTATCGTTTGTGCAAATATATTTTTATTTCCTCATCGGATTTAGTTCGGAATATAAATCTATGATTCTTGAAGTTAAATGAGTGGAAAAAATGTATTTTTTTTAAAAAAAAAATTAAGTAAAATTATAACGATTTCTTTCTTTTAATTGCTAGGTATAAGTTTTGACTTTTTATCTTGAATTATGTTGTTCTCGGATCTAGCAATTTCTTGGTCTGGTTACGGATATAAAAGAATAAAGAACAAACGATAAACAGTTACAAATAACATGTTTTTACTTCTTAGTAAAAAATGGTAAATTAGTAACTTCGTAACAAAAATTTTGATTTTTTTTCATTTAATTTTAATGTCTTCAATATCTTTATATTCAGTGGAGGACAAATATATTGTAGCCAAATATTGGCAACAAAATCATTATAAAAATGCATCAGATTTCACATATATAAGTTTACTAGTTAAATTTCAAATTAAAAATATATTTCTAACTTGTTAATTTTTTTTTACGATTACGAGCTTGTTTTTGTTATTAATAAAAATGAACAAATCTTTTTTTTTTTGCTGGAATCCACTAAAAAAAAACTAGCTATGCAATTTTTAACTAGCATAAAAATATAAAGTCTCGTTCCAATTAAGTTTACACTGCTCCTTTTATTAAATAATAGTTATTATTTAAGAAAAAAAAGAAAACAATTTCCTTTAAATTATTGGATGTAAAACTCAGCACATAATATAATTGGGAATAATGCTCGTCACGTTTTTGTAAACTAACAAATTATATTTCTATCTATATTATTTATTCAATATATAAAGTAGTTTCTTTAGAGAAGAACGTATTTGTGTTACGATTTGCACTCACTACAACCAAAATTAGTTTGATTTAAAACTAAGTTACTAAAAAATTTCTCTTAAAATTCTTATAGAATTGAAGTAAAACTTTTAATAAAAGATTAAGATTTTGAACCTATCCAATGATTTAACTTCTATAAAATCAAGAATACATGGCAAGTATAACTGAAAATAAGGTTAAATTAGTCAGATTTTTATAGGATAAGTGTTAAAATGTTCATAATAAAACCGAACGATGAAAAACTTTCCCAAGTCCCACGCAAATACAGATGTTTTAATTAGCTATAAAGTTATTGTTTTGTGTGCATGTAATACACCTAAAACAGTTTTAGTTTTTGAAAACTTTGCAACAATTTTCTTTATGTTGGAAATTTAATTGTATTTCAGAAGTAATGGTATCTTTTATTTTATTTTGTAAAACCTATCATGAGTATATCGATAAAGCGTAATAGGATGTTACGAGGTAGTTTAAATTCTCAATTTTTCAGAGAATAATAATAATATTTGACAATTAAAATCACTCAGGTCACAGGACCTTATTGAAGCCAAAACGAGAACAAAGCGAGGCCCCCTCACGAAGCTGAGCGCTTGAACCCATGCCTTAAAACAGGGTGTCAAACTCGCGGCCCGCGGGCCATATGTGGCCCGCAACGAACATTTTTGCGGCCCGGCTAATATATTGGCACACAATAATACATAACCTTTGGGAAAAGCAACTGAAAATAGAAGATTCAAATGTTCAGCGGTCATAGGCTGACCAGAGTCACACAGAATACAGTCCAGTGAGTTGGCGATAGCAATTCTGTAGAAATGCGATCTCAGACAGTCATGACCTGTCAAAGTCTAAAATGAGCAACAGCAGCTTTTCTGGGAGCCCCAGGGACCTAGGATGGGTCCTTGTTCAAGATTTCCCAGTTCTTACCCTTTGACATCACCGCAACTTTCATTTTAAACTTATGCTTAGAAAAAAGCCTTAAGGAACATTTTCGTACATAGTTACTAATTTCTTTATCAAACAAGTTGTACATTTTTAAGCCGTAGCTACAATTGCTTTAAAATTCGATCCCCGACCTAAAACCGACGTGATAATTATTATATCCATTACTTAATCCGAATACATAACATCAATATTTTATGACCAGTATATTACAATAAGTCTTTATATAGCCCATACTTTTCATGTAAACCGCATCTACTTAATCGGATTACATTGAAAGATAAATAGTCTCTTCATTCCCACCACAGTGAATGAGATCAAAAATCTATTATCGTGTACAGGTATACCACCAGGGCATCACAGTAAACATGATACCATTTCAGTTATTTCACGCTGTGGTGGTCCTTCCCTTTTGATCCCCAAGGTCTTTTAACGATTCGAAAGGCAGGGGTAATCGCTTTCACCATCATAGGACAGGAAAGAAATTGGACTAAATGTGTGCAGTGGGCTGTAAGTGCAACATCGAGGATTGCTAGCTGAGTATTTGCACACTTTTTTTTTTTTATCTTTTCTTGGCGACCAATTGGTTCAAAATGTTATTAAGAGCATAAGAGTGGAGACTAATGCTTTATCTTGGCTAAGTGTTGTCCTGGAATAATTGTTGGACATGATAAAGCTTAATATAATGACAGGATATAGAATCTATTGAATGAATTTCGGTGATTTTCGGATGGATAATGATTGGATTATTTAATACGGTCGGCTTCTTACTGAGAATGACGCTGGTGATTTCTGGCAAACGTGCATTTTTGTTTATTTTGGTAATAGTTACAAATAAATTCGAGGTTAAAAAATTAGTAAATTTAACATTCCCTTAAATTAAGTTAATTTGAAATTTAAGGTTATTGAATTTGTTTCAATTGAAATATTAAGACAATTCCGAAGCTTTATTATTAGGTAAAAGATTTTTGAGTTTATCGGAAACTTCTTGATGGAAGAAAATTTTGGGAAGGGAAAATAAGATAATCAATACTAGCAGCTAGTGTTATTTTTCTGATGTATTGTGTAAAATTCAAGAATAGATATTAATGAATTTTATTTGTTGAAATTAAAAATAAAAAGTGAATTTCCTTAGTCTAGACAGACTTGGATTTTTTTAAGTGCATTTCATCAAAGAGTTTTTTTTAAATACTTAAGCTTAAAGCTGCAAAAAGGTACTTTAAAACATTCATAAGCCTTATTTAAAAATTATAGTTTTCCCGTGAAATTTTAACTCCCGTTTTTCGAAGGTAATTAATTTTTCAGGTAACATAACTGATGCTTCTCGAATTAAATAAAAAAATGAAACATGTGTTATAATTCTTTTGAAAGCACAATTGCATTATTTTTACGCGTATATACAAATATTAACAAAAAAGAAATTATTTCAGTGAAGGGAAAAAAAGGGAGAAGGAATTACAGTAAAAAAAAAAAAAATGATACAAGAATGTAGAAATCGGACTAATACTGTTACGAAAACTTCGAACTCTGCTTCTCAGCCGTAACGGTATCGCAGCTGGAAAGATTGTTTGCAAGGTGAGTAAGTGTTTTTTAACGCCTTACTTTTATGCAACACGAGGGCTATTGGTGACTGACCTAGTAATTTTGAACCATGATCAAGTGACAAGGATGACACTTTAGTCGACACACCTCCCCTTCCAAACTTTTACACTACACCAGTAGTCTTCAAACTTTTTCGACTCACGGAACTCTTAGAGCTATAAGGTATTTTTGGAACGGAGGGGGGGGGGGGACCCAATCTTCTTCCCTTAGTAGAACATTTCTTAAAACAATATTTAAAGTAGATAAACATGGTATAGGAACTTTATGAAAAAACAATTTTAAAATATCCTGTATTTCTTATTAAAATTTTTTAACAAAAAATATTAACATAATTTATTCACACATTAATAACATTAATTTGTGATCCAAGTGTCACCTCCCATGCATTACATTTAGAAGCTAGGGCATTGCTTGCCTTTTTTTACAACTGTAGAATTCTAGGCCCATTGGAATTATCTGCAATAGCATTTTATTTTGCGTTTGATTTGTTTTAATATTTTGTTTTTGCAGCCAGTCATATTCAGAAATGTTTTTCTCCTTAATTCATTGTTCTTAATGGTATTAAAATGTTTATATGTGTGTGAAAAATCCTTTGTATATTTTGTACGAGAATTTGCAACCTAAAATTTAGGAGCTGTTCTTGCATAAATTTAGATTTTAACATTGGATCTGGTGATATGTCGACAAGTTTTTCCCTCTCCTTCATTATAAGTGTTTCTTCCCCAAATGTAAAAAGGGTTGAACAAAACATTGCACTAAGAAATGTAAAATTATTCCGTAAAATATTCACAATCTGGAAAGTGGTACATATAAAGAAATAATAGTTTAATATTCTTTTGTTGCATTACAATAAAAGTTTAAAAAGTATTTACAAAATAAAGTTATATTATGTGTAAATAAAACTTTCAATTTCGAGGAGTGGGATGAGCTTTAGGAACTTGGGGTTACGCAAACTTCATAGAAAATGTGAATCCATTTTGTCTACACAAATACTACTTTCATTTAGATTTTTGGATTTTCATTTAGCTCGTGAAGACCCTGGGTAAAATTCTCTTGTTACGAAATCAAAGAAAGAATTTTTTGGATTGCCCTGCATTCTTGGTGGGATCCAAGTGAATGAATCACGGAGAAGAAGATCTAACTTAGAACTCTACAACATTTACAAACAACCTGATATTGTACAATTTATCAAATTACAGAGACTTAAATGGGCTAGTCATCTGGCTAGAATGGATGAAGATCGTTGCTGCAAGAAAATCATCCAGGCAAATCCCATGGGAAATAGACCTCGGGGCAGACCCCCGTTAAGATGGATTGACTGTGTCGAAAAAGACCTAAATATTTTAAAGGTCAGAAACTGGAAAAAAGTTGCCAAAAGCAGAGAAAACTTCCGGAGAAGGCCAGGGTCCACCCAGGGCTGTCATCGAAGAAGAAGAAGAACCCCTGGGTATGCCTCGTGGAGCCCAGGGTTCAGTGGAGCACAGTTTGAAGACCACTACACTACACCAATGGAAGGACTTTGATCTTTGACAGATTTAACGTGCATTGACTCTCTATCAGTAACGTAACGGAAAACATTTAGAGCCCCTGCAAAGTCAGATCATAGGCCCCCAAGTTGGATTTTACAAAAGGCCAGTACTTGGTGGCAGTCAGGCTTTGAGCCACACAGAGTCCTGGGCCCCTCGCGATGCAGGGATTGCGGGGTGTACGTTACGCTACTGCCCTCTGTACACTGCGGATGTTCAGTAGACAAGAGCTTGAACTCATGACACGCTGACTACGAATGCATGATAATGACCATTAGACAACCGCAGCCCAGATCGTTTGCTAGAAAAAGGGCAAATTACTCTTTCAATAATAGGAATGACCTTTTTGACTGAATATGTAACATTTACTGAATAGGAATGACTTTGCTAACCAATTTGGCGAAATATTTTGTTCTTAAATGTCGCCATCGCCAAATTTGGTGACAAAAATAGATATTTCTGGAAAAAATCCAGGAAGATCGAGAATTAATATTCCTCGAATAAGTTCTAGAAGCAGTGGCGTAACTAAGAACATTTGGGGTCCCTTGCAAAGTGAGGGTCTGGGTTCCCCCAAGTTGGATTAACAAAGGGTAGGTACTTGACGGCAGTCAGGCTTTGGGCCCCCTAGAACCCTGGCTCCCCGAGATGCGGGGATTGTATGGATGTACGTTACGCCACTGTCTAGAAGCCATGGCAGGTTTATCTAAGAATGACGCAGGGATGCAATGTCTGTTAGTCTAAACTTAAGACCTAAATGTAACATTTATCGATCTAATGCAATAGTGTGTGGTTGTGTGAACTTGCTGTGTATTATTGTGAATTCTTTCGTGTTTTGTTTCTTGTTAATTACTACTATTGTAATTGCTGGAAGAAGAATAGAAGAATAGATCCAGAATAAATAACGATTTACTCCGAATGAAAAAATGCTTGTTAATTAAAATGCAAAAAAGATTCATGTAACTAACCATGTACTGTGAAAATCGTTCAACACGAAACTGAGGAGACTGAAATATTTTTTCGCGTTGAAAAGAATTTCGTGTCGAAAGATAATGAAAAAGAAACATGCATTCATCAAAGTTAAGTTTCATTGAAAACATTTTATTTACATAGATATGTTCAAAAATTTCCGTAATTTGTTCCCTTTTTTTTAAATTGTTGTTGACCATGTTGATAAAACAACACCAAAATATTTACAGATTTCCGTTTTCGATCAACATCCTTAAGGAACTCACAACTTCATTTTAAACGAAATAGGTTTGCATTCCCACTGAGCTCTTTGCCATGATGCTCGCAAAAAAATTCTTTTGCAACAGAAAATAAAGCACGAACCAAACTCACTGATTTTTACCCACACTGTGATGTACTCGCCACCGAATTCCAAAGCCAATTGATGAGAGATGAGATTTGTTTGTAGGGGTGGAGGGTGAAAGTAGCATCGATAAACGAAATTGGCTCGTATCACAGGCTCTTCTGAAGGGGTTTCAAAGCCAAGTTTGTCTTTTTTGTATGAAACATCGCTTTCATTTCACACCCCTCTAAAATTTCGCCTGCGTGGCTGGTGTTTTCCGTATTTTGTTCATTCCAAGAAAACAAATTATTTCGTGTTAAGGAATTTGCGTTTAGAGTTAAGAGACAAAGAATTATAAATGTTCTTTGCAATTTGTCGGGACCGTTGATAATTTCGTGTTTACCGATACTTCGACTAAAGCATTTTATCGTATAAGGCTATCAAATGGAGTTCTACTTATTTAAAACTATGCAAAGAAAGATGACAGCACTGTAAAAATGTATTTAATTATGCATACGCTACTTTCTTTGGTATTATTTTGTAGAAAATTGTATTATATATATTTTCACAAAAACAAAATCGGAACCGAAAAAAAAGGCGAAATATATATCATTTTATATTTATTTTATGGAAATTTCTTAAGCAAAGTCTTAAACTAAGCCTTTTTTCCATAAAAGTTTCAGAAAATGCAAGGAATATTAATAGCTCATTAAAATGCTCTGGAGCAATTCAGAAATAAAAAATACTCATTATCTTTTCGATGAAAACTTAGTATTAAATAATGTTTTCGGAATAAAATTAATAAAAAAAAAAGAATTTTATTCGAAATATTACGAAGAGCACGTCTCCCTTTCACTAATAACAAATCAACCAAAAACTCCGCGATTACTTATGGATCAAAAGGAAACTGGTATCATTTGCGATCAATGATTTTTTCTACGAAAAAAAAAGCAATTATTATTAAAACGAGGGGGAGGGAAAAGATCATAAATTCTTTTTTTAATTGCTTACAAATAAAAAGAACTCAACAAATTAAGGAAAAAATCATTATCGTTTGTATATTCTTGTGTTCTTACGAGACTCGATTTCTTGAAAAGTAATTCCGGTGATCTTTACCTAGAGGAAATTGTAAGAGTAAATTTATTTTTCTTTGTTCGATAAAATAAAACTTATTTATATATTTTTTTATTCCCCATGCGTTTTTGTTTCTGTGCGAAATACTCGTGTTTTCTTGTTTTGTACCACAGGTTTAAAATAAAAATGCGGAAAGAAAAACACAGGAAATTATTTATCAGTTGAGCATGCAACGTAACTTTTAAGCTCTGATTTTTTGTAGTAATTTTAAACTATATTTTAGGGTTTGCAGCCCCGGTATCCCGGTGGTTTTTTCCAATCCCGGGATTTAATTTTTGTCTGAATTATATATTGAAGTTTTTTTTCCAAAATATTGTGAATGTGGTATTACATTTAACGGATCTTATTTACTTTTTTGTACTGTATACATTTAATGTCAGTTTTCTTACGTGTTGAACCTTAAAGGGTTCGAGGCAGGTAAAAATGTTAAACCGTGAAATTTGATATGTTTTCTCTTTATTTTTTTCTGTAACTTTCCCCACATTGCGAGTGGGGTCAGAAAGCGGACATTTCTCCCACCCTCAGGATATCCGGTGTCAGCTAACTTAAAGAGAGGCAATTAGAATTTTTGGAAGATATCTAGTAGGGTTTTCAGTCCCGAAATTCCGAAACGTCTTGATCCCGGTTTTTTAACCAATCCTGAAATCCCGGGATTAAATTTTTGTCTAAATTATATTTAAAAATTTTTTTCTCATAAAAATTTTTTCAAACAGTTCAATTCTTCAAAATTTTATATTTTGTTTATGAAATATGTACGTAGAATTTTTTTGTGAATTAATAAGTGCTATAGGTAAAAAAATATATGCACAGCTCTCATTTCTCGTATGGGAGAACTTTGCACAGATCTAAGTGGCTCACTGCAATGCTTACACAATAATATAAGCAACATCTGAAGAATAGATTTTGTCACAGTTCCTTCTTCAATTAAATGTCGTTAATTAATAGCGGACCTGCTTGGAAGACTTGAGGCACTTCAAATCCCATTGCATTACTAACAGCTGATGCAACTGGATCTTCAATTTCGAATGAGGTAACACTTGAAATTGATTCGCATTCGGATTCAATAACAGGATCAATTTATATACAAAAACCATTAAGTGTAGCAGAAGAACTAAATAAAGTTATCAAAGAGGTAAATACACCAATGCAGTCTATTAGAGAGACACTGTCATCTCTCTCTCTCTCTCTCTCTCAAAAATTCAAAAAGAAATGTCTCTATTTTGAAAATGGAGGGAGACGTGGTGACTACCTGAAAAGAACATACCCCTATTTAATGACGATAATATCTACTAGTAAAGAATCTGAACGTGCCTTTTCTTCGGCATAACAGTTTGTAACAAAAATAAGAAGCCGTTTCAACAATGAAACGCTGGAGAAGCTGTGTATTAAGCTTATTTACAGAAACACAAGAATTTAAGAAATGCTTTTTTTTAAAAAATTTCTTTATGTACTATTTTTATTTGTTTTTTATGATGAATTAATTTTTTTATTCGTTTCATTAAAATAATATTAAATCAATTTTTAATTATATTTTTAATTTTATTATGCAATTTCAACTATGCTAATATGTAAGTATTTTTAATAAATAATCCAATCCTAATCCCGGGATCCCGGATTCTTCATAATGTAATCCCGGGATTGCAAACCCTACTATATTTTTGCACGTTCATGGAATTTGCTCAATAGGGCTTCCGTATAACGGCCAATCTTAATTTGTGGGTGCAGTGTTAGTCCTACACAAATTCTTTTTTTTCCCATCATAAACCTGAACTAGTAAATCAATTTGAATGCAATAAAATGCACCAGAAAGAGCAAAATAAATAAATAAATAAAAATAGAATAACTAAAACAGGTAAAATATTTAAGAAAAATAATTAAATTTTTTATAAAAATATACATACAGGAATTACACATTTTTATATTGCTTTCGTCAATATTTCAAAAATGCAATAGGATCACGAAGATAGTTTGTTTTCAAGAAAATAAATTTAACTTAAACCTATCTATATACATAAAGGACATTCATTCGCTCCTCACCAGGATATCTCCTGAGCTATTAGACCTACAGACTTGAAATTTAGTAGGTATGTTCCTTTCATGGACTAAAGATCAGCTTCAAATGAGTTTTTGCAAAAATAGACCTCCAAGGGGGGTGCGAGGTGTTAAACGGGCGTTACAGGTAAAAGATAAAACCCCGTTTCCGAACTATTAAACCTTGAAATTTGGCAGACATATTCCTCTCATGAAGAAGAAAACCGCTACAAAAAAGTTTTTGCAAAAATAAACTTTCGAGGGGGAGATGCGAGGGTTTAAGAGGCATTATATAAATATTTCCGTAATAAATAGAGAGTAATGAATTCCCGTATATAAATATTCCCATTCCTGAGCTATTAGACTCACAAACTTGAAATTTAGCAGGCACGTTCCTTTCATGAAGTAGAGATTCTCTAAGAAAGGGTTTTGCAAAATTGACATCCAAGGGGCATTTTATAGAAATAAAAAAATTCCGTTTTATGAATTACCAAACCCCCACCCTATTACCCAAACCCTATTCCACAGACACACTTAGAAGAATATATCTTTAAATAATATTCAAAGATAGTAGATCAACAACAGATGAATTAAAAAAGTATTGAATTTATTATTAAAAAAATTTAAGCTGCTTTGAATATAATTTACTTATAAATAATATAAATATGTGATCCAAGTGTCAACTACCCATCCATTATATTTAGTAACTGGGATATGTAATTGCATTTTTTCACACAAACTGTCGTAGTCTAGGTCTATTGAGAATAACCTCAATCGCTTTACATATTCTGAGTTTCATTTGTGTCTGTATTTTGTTTTTGTAGTCATTCACGTTAAGATATATTTTTCGCTTATACACATTGTTCTGAATGGCATTAAAATGTTTACAGCTTTGCGAGAAGTACTGTGAATTTTGTATGAGAGAGAATTTACAACATAAAAGTTAGTTAAGATCTACTCTTGCTTAAATTTATATTTTTAACATCGAATCTGTTAATATGTTGTAGGTATTTTTCCACAAATATAAAACACAAATGCGTTTTCCATTAGAAAACTGTTCAGTTTTGCAAGATATTTTACTAGCGAGAATAAAATTACCTCGTGGAACTCAGGATAGTAAACAATAAAATATTCACTATTTAGTAAGTTGTATATATATGTAGGATATCCCATGGAACTTTCTTTTTAAAAAGTTAGATCATATCCCTTTGCAGAGGACGGCAATGTTAGTCAAAACAGCATTCCACATCACCGCCATCTAGCGTGCTTATTAAAAAGCCGATATTGACCTTTTTTTGGCAGAGGCTCACTAACACTCGACAACGAAGCAGCGTTTTCGCGCATCCGCGCCCTTTCACCAAAACTAGGCGGTAAGTTACCATCGCACCACATAATGGGTTTTATTTAATATCTAACGTCCTTCTAGAGGGAATTATCTAACTTTCCTATATTTTTAAATGTCTGCATGTTCTAATTTCTATATTGTAAATATTCTCCTATAACTCATAATAAATTATTTAGTTTCTTTAAATTATGTTGTCTATTTTTTCAAAGTTAACCCATACATCGTATAAAACCCTAGACACCCCACCAAACAAGAACCTCGCTATCTCACGAATCTAACTTTTTCGGAAGATTTCGGTTAGATTCCCACATATATATAAGTTGACTCTCGATAATTCAAACCTTCGATAATACGAACCTCTCAATAATTCGAAGTATTATGCTCTGTGCCTAGAAAAACTCTTGATATTTCGAACTAAAGCAATACATTTTGGTACACTCAGTATTTCGAAGTAAAATGTGTAACTGGCCAGACTACAATACGCTAGAATTCGAAGTTATCTTACAAAACTCTCGACAATTCGAACACTCACTGTCATGTACTGTCCTGTAATAAAAGGGTTGGGGATTACAAGTTTTGCGTTGTGTTGTCTCTGCGTGTCTCCCCTGTTGCGTATCACCTTTGATATCCATCTATCTGCTACCCCTTCTTTGTGTTTTCCGGTTCCTCAGCCGAAAAGACACTTCAATTGTTTTCATTCCTTCAAGTGGACAATAGACCAACCGCACCTATTGCCAGCCTTCCATATCTTTTGTTTAACACGTGTTTTTGCTACACATGTGTTCAGAAAGGATGGTTCGCTATTTTGAAGAAGAGATGCGTACGATTGTGTATGAATGTATTGAATGAATTCTTAATACAGGACTTTTAACTTCTGCAAAATATTTATACTATATGATATGCACTTTTTAAAATAATTTTATACATATGTACAATTGTTGTTGTATTACATAGCTTCAAATTTAAATTTGTAAGAAAAAAATTTCGTTTCGTGTATTTTGGGAACTTTTTTCTACCCTCTTGTTAATTTGAAGTTTTCCATTAGTCCCTCCAACGTCGAATTATCGAGAGTCGACTATATATATATATATATACGTTTTAATATTCTTTGATTATATTATAATAAAAGTTTAAAAAATATTGTAAAATAGTCATCATATATGAATAAAATTTTCAGTTTCCTAATGATATGGATGAGCTTTAAATTCTCGTGGGTTTACAAACATTTTAGAGAATGTGAATCCATTTTGCAAACACATTTATCAGTATATTTTCGATTTTTTTACTGTAACACGTGATACCCCAGGGTTCCGTGGATCACAGTTTGAAGACCACTGATATAAATAAACGAAATGTAAAAAAAGTTTAGACAAACTATCAACATTATTGTAATAAATCATATCATTAAAATTAAAAAAAATACATGAAAGTATATAATCACCCTCTTTTGAAAACTGATAGAATTATTTTGTAACAATTTATCGTAATCTCTACACATCAACAATCAAAGATTCCTTGCAATGTAATTTATATGTAAAAATAATCCAGGAAAAGGGAAATATATAAATACTCTTCATTTGCAGCATAGGGAAATAGGAAAATCGTGTATCGCCCTTATCATTCCGCTCTAAGTATTCGTTGAGATACGAAGTTACTTTGACGTAATGACCGTCATCGTCTCTTACCGATTCTGAGAGCAATGGCAAACGTTTCCACCATTGCATAAAGGTACAGGGAAAGAAGTGGAACTCGATTGAATGTAGTGCATTTATGATTAGTAGTTATTGATTTAACTTTAACAACAGCGTTAGTTTTAAGATAGCATAAGCAAGGCTAGATTTTAAAATGACAATATATGTTGGTCACTTTAAAATGATTGTATACATAAATAAAAATGTGTTCGGTTTTTTTTTTTAAATATATTTTTTGCAGCAGAATCTGCACATGTTTGAAGAAGTGATATATTCTTACAGAAAAAAAAGTTTGAATTTCTGGTTTTATTAAAGTAAACACGCGTTTTTTGCTTTATTTCTTAACATTCTTTTTTTTTTTTCATTTTCAAAATTTTATAAAAGTGTGAAAAGAGCTTTGAAGAATGAATACATCAAGAATTCGCCGTTGTATGATAGATGAGGAATGATTTTCTTTTTGATGACAATATAAGCCAGAAGGGGGGGGGGGAGACCTGGATACAAGAAAACTCGTTTTTTATCGAAGAATTCAATATTCAGCCAAAAAATTGCTCCACAACTTTCTTAAAACTTCGGATTTAAAAAAATAATTTTAAAGGATATATGCACAGGATAAGAATCCAGGCTTTAATGCACATCACAATGAATTGACAAGGACTGTAAATTTTTTAAAGCTATCCAAACACAGTTTTATATATTTATTGTTATTATTATTTTTTTTTCTGCTTTTGAAAAAGAAATTTCGTAATCATTTTTTCATCGATTGCGATTTCATTTTCAAAATAAAAGGATTTTCGATCCATTTTAACTTTGAAAGCGTCATTGGATTATTTTTTTATTATACTTAGATAGCAAGAAAATTTTTCATCAATTATTTAAGAGATACGAGGTATAATAAAATACATTTAACGTGAAAACGCATAAGACGAAAAATTGGTTAACACGAAGTAATACAAAGGTCCTGAAAAAACACCATGCATTGGCATGCATTTTTATTTCTTAACACCGAACAAAAATAGCTTATGCGACTACCCTAAAATTGTGAATTTTGCCAAAAATTGACAAATTGAAGCCTTCTTATTAGCTTTATAAAAATACCAAGTTTATTATTTTCCGTTCACTAGACTAAAAAATACAAGTGTTTTAGTAAAAGCAGATGCCATTACTTTAAAAATGTCATACTTTAAAACGCGTTTTACTCGAAATGTGTTTTTTTGAAAATGTTTAAACGGAAACAGCGATTGCGAAAAAAGTTTTGAAAATAATTAACTGTGAATTTTTTTGTATGTTTTCTATAATTGTAGAAGTGTGTAAGCCTTCAGATTTATTAATCAATGTTTTATTATAAAATTTACAGTCCCTTATGTTAATATAATCACAGTTTTTCAAAGCAATTTCAGATAATAACTAAGATAAAGTGCTCTAGTTTTTGTAAAAATTAAAATACTTCTGATCCTGAAGAACATTTCAAAAATGAATAATATAGCAACACATCAGAATTGAAAAATTAAAAATTTGTTCATAAACTTTTGGTACAGATTGGGCCTCATTTATGGAATTTTTACCAATTTTTTCCTACTTTAGTAATAATAATTTCTTTTACTCTTCTTAATTTTAGCATATTTTTCTTAAAATGTACTAAACAAATCTAAAAACAATAAAAAATCTCCGTATCTCCATTTTTAAAAAAAAGGTGTCGCAAGTTGTCGGATACCGAGAGACGCAATATCGGTTAACATGAAGTATTGCATAGGTCCCGGAGAAATACTAAGCATTTTCGAATGCATTTTTTCTCTCAACACGAAACAAAAATAGCTTAAAATGAAAATATTTTCCTTCTGGGAACGAACAAAATACATAAAACACAAGCCGGATTGGACTGCCCTGATGTATAATTAGAAGAATTCATTGCACTAGATGATGATAATGTATGTACAGCCCCATTATTTGGCAGACAAAGACATTGTGGAGTTTGTTGAAAACTCAAAAAATATCATTGATGTAGATTCCGACGATGAAAATGAAATGCAACTCCTGTTCGCACAACATCTGAAATGAGGAATGTTTTGAAAAATATGCGCAGTTATTTAGACGCACATACCAATGAAGAAATGAATACAAAATGGATGACATCAAACGATTTGTTGACAATTTTATATTAAAAAAACAATGCTAAAAATAAGATTATTCTCCAAAAACTCAATAAATATTCTATTTTTCAAAAAATTAAAACAACTTGTATTAAATTCCATTAGACTCTTGTGAATGATTTTGTTTCATTCATTATTTATTAAATATATGAATAGATACATATCTATGTAAATAAAATAAACACTGATAAACCTAATTTTGTTGATATATGTTTTTTTCACATATCCTTTAACACGAAAAAATATTTCAGTCCTTACAATTTTGTGTTAAGACATTTTCACTGTATATGCAATGTAATGTTAGAGGTTGTAATGATATAGTATTGGCTATTCAAAATTCTCTCAAATACAAAATTTGCACAAGTGCCAGACAAGCAAAAGAGAGAATTAAAGCTTTTGGAACATTTAAATCGGGAAAAATATAATCACGTGTTCGAGTGAAGGGAAATATCAGTTATTTTTAAAAAGTACATAAGTAACTTAGGGAAAAGTTTCAAAACCACTAAATAAGACACATGTCAGCAAAAAGATATTCTTTTTCTAGAAATCGCGTAAAAATTAGTTAAAAATTCTTGGCCTAATCCTTTTGACGAGGAACCATGAAAAAAAAAATCGGTCAAAATAAATAGGTTCTAATTCTTTAATATTAAATGAAATGAGATTGAAGTTTCCGAAATAAGACTCAAAATTACGAGTTCCGTCACCAAAAGCCCTCGAGTAGCTGAATAGTGCGACGTTAATATTCACTGACTCCGAAATAGGGTATTTGTACTTATGATTTAGAAGTTATAAATAAATAAGATTCGAATTTTAACTACCGTAAAATTCAGCGTATATAACACGCACTTTAAACACAAAAAATAAGATCTAAATTTAAGTGTGCGCGTTATACGCCGGATATAAAAACGATAGCTTTAAAAGTAACAAAAAAGAGATGAGGATAAAAAAAACTACTTCTAAATATATCTAAATACTGTTTATTTAAAAGAAAGGACATGCCTTATGAACTAAAAGAGTTGTTTTTAGAAGTATACTATTTTTTCAAAAGTCTGGGATATACCTCGAATATGACTTCAAAACATAAGAACATTGTATACTAACATTGCAGATTTCTTTGTAAAGATACATGAATATTAGTTTTACAATTTGTGGAATGAGTATGAAAAGTTGTATACTTTGTACAATGGGTTTGGTCCACCTTTAGGCAGATAGGTGGTATTACCCTCCTCCCCCCCAATTATTATTTTGTCATAAACATACAAAGCTATAACGCGACTAAAAAGTGAGATATTAATCAAATATTTACAAGTTCTAATGCATATAGATACGCTTACTAAATATTTAAACACATTTTGAATTTAAAACCTGAAAAGTCATCCGAATAAAGAGCACAAACTTCAAACACCACAAAAATAAATTGTTTGAAATTTACTTTTGAAATATGTAAAGCTAATAGTCGATATATCGAATTATAATAACTAATGATAATCAATTAGAAAATGGAATATCCACAGCAATACATTAGGATATATATAATATCCAACACACTTGATTCATTCGCCTCGTCAAATCAGAGCTGACGTTGCAGAAAAATGATTCCAGAAATAAATCTTTCCAACAGATCCCTCGGTATTAATAAATCCACCCCTATTAATAATCTTCTATGCTGGGTTCAATTAATTAACTTACCTTCTTGTTATGTATCTTTCGACGGATATGTTATATTATTGAGAGAGTTAGGGAAGGAAATTGGACGATGTACCTTTTGAAAATATTGAAGCAATTGAAATCAAGTAAATTAGAAATGTTACATTATATAAAAATGATCAATTCCTAAATAAGAATCAATTTTTTTTATATTGTATAGAAGCATGCTACCAAGAGATGTATTAATATTTGTAAACAAGTATGAATCATCTTGTGCTTGTATCTATCTATATATATATATAAATGGATGTTTGTATATTGTATGACCCCGCTTCACTCCAACACCGTTCAACCGATCACTAAAAGAATTGGCATGTATATGTATTTTTTGTGTGGAGAAGGTTTTTGTGCTCTTCTCTTTGTTGCAGCTCCCCATCAGGCTAATGCTATGGAATTGACTTTTACAAATCTTTGTCAGCTGAAAAATTTTCACATATGAAGATATTTACGGGGAAGTTGTTCTTTATATTTTAGTCGACATATATTTATGAGCAAAGTTTGTCTTGCATGAAGATCAACGAAGTAAATATAGAGACAAGTTGACTGAGATAAATTTGTAGGCTGTGTTGAGAATTTATACAAGTTATCAAACTTTTGATTTAAAAAAAATTGTAGAAAAGTATGAAAGGATACAATTGTCTCATGAAACCAAACTGTAACTATACGTGACGTGGGGGGGGGGGGAGGCGCGAGCATATCGAAAATAAAAGACTATTTAAAAATTATTAATTTACATAAAAGAAGCAAAACGCCACACACACACACACACACATCCGACACATTTACACCGATATAATACACTTCAAAATGTATCAGTACTGCACAAAGCGTTTGTGGTAATTAATTTACAAATATTAAGTTAAGAACAAGTTTAGTGATTACTAATGACATCCATGGGCTTGTCATACACAAAATTTAATACTTATCTTGATGATTTGTACGATTCATATTTGAAATCGTATTGTAACTTGAGTGTGTGTGCGATAGTACATTATTATTGCATTCAATGCATTGTTATTGTAAAGAGGAGGGTGCGATGAAATTTATGTTTGAAGGTTGAGTCACGAACATTGAAAGTTTGAGAAGCACTTATTTACTGAAAAGAATCAAAACAAAAGACATTCTGAGGTAATAAAAAATACACATTTGCAATGGTATAATATACTTATAAGTGTATCAGTACTGTATATGTATTGGAACATTAATTCATCAATACTGAGTTAAGAACAAATTTTATAATTACTAGTGACCCCCTTCCACATGGGTTTGTCATATACAAAATTATATGAAAAATTTTATACTTATCTGGTTATTTCTGCATCTTGTAATTAAAGTCCTATGGTAGCTTTAGCGCCATACGTTATTATTGAATTCAATACATTATTATTGTATAAAGGGGGGGGGGTCATGAAAATTATGATTAAAAATTGGTTCGCAGACATTGAAAGTTTGAGAAGGACTGTATTAAGGTATCCGACTACCCTAAAATTGGGATTTTTTCCAAAAATTGACAATTTTTTTATGATTTTATTTTATAGATCATCTTATGAGCTTTATAAAAATACCAAGTTAATTATCTTCCGTTCACTAGAACAAAAAACTACAAGTGTTTTAGTAAAAGCAGATGCCGTTACTTTAAGCAAGATGTCATACTTTAAAACGCTTTTTACTCGAAATGTGTTTTGTTTTCTTTTTGAAAATGCTCGAACGCAGACAGCGATTACTAAAAAGTTTTAAAAATAATTAACTGAAATTATTTTTTGTATGTTATATACAATAGTAGAAATGTTTTATCTATCAGATCTATCAATCACTATTTTATAACAGAATTTACATTCCCTTATGTTAACGTAATCACTGTTTTTTTTAAGCAATTTCATATAATAACTGAGATAAAGTGCTCTAGTTTTTGTAAAAATTAAAATATCTCTTATGACGGTCATTTCAAAAATGAATCACATAGCAACACATCAGAGTTGAAAATTTGTTCATAAACATTTGGTACAAAATGGGCCCCGTTTATGTTATTTTTAAAAATATTTAGCCATTTTTACCCATTTTAGTAAAATTAATTTCTTTTTCTCTTCTTAAATTTAGCATATTTTTCGTAAAATGTACTAAGTAAATCTAAAAACCACAAAAAAAATCCCCATATCTCCATTTTTTTAAAAAAAGTTGTCGCAAGTAATCGGATACCTTAATATTTATATTGATAATTTGTACAGATTGTAATTAAAGACGTAGTGTAGCTTTAGAGTCAAAGTACATTATTAATGAATTCAATACATTATTATTGTATGAAGGAGGCGCCATGAAAACTATGATTTCAAATTGGTTCGCAAAAATTGAAAGTTTGAGAATCACTACATTAAACTGATTCTAAAATTAAATGTTCTTTCATCTGTAGACAATATGACTTATATTTATTGTTATCATTGATCCTCCATTATACTCTGCTTACACAATGCCAAAACGATTGCCCACTCCAGACGTAGGTGATTTTATTTCTACCCGTTCATCCATTTGAATATTATAAATGAAACATTAAAAATATAATAACTTTCTATTTTACATTACATCTTAAAGAAAAAAATAAGCCCACCTGCTTTACCGTGGAACACGTCTGAATGCTCTTAACATCACCATTCAGTAACGAATCTTTACACTTTTGAAATAAATTTCTCAACATTTAGCAACATCAAAAGAATCCATTTTTTAAGCATTTATTTTCCCTCCACTCCTCAACTCCACCAGTGCATCAAAGTACTTTTAATGTCACAAATCCTTTCAATTCGCTTCATAAATTTCAAAAACCCGTGCTTGTGCGCCAAAGATAAATAAATATCAATACCTGCTTTGGAAAAATCTCCAGAAAGCACCGAATTTGCGCCATCAAGAGCAACAATTTCGCTTTTATTCGCCGTTTGCCCCCAGAAATAAAAAGCAGAACCCCGTTTTTCGCAGTTTCTTTTGTGAACGTCTTTATGGTTCGCTTCTTTGTTTGTTCTTTTATATCTCTTCAACTTGAAAAGAGATTTGCCTCCAAAGGGGAAAAGATTGAAGACCTGTTTTAAGCGTTATTTCAAATTTTATAAGCGGTATTGAAGTCTCTGAAAAGGCTTTAAAATATAAACGGTTTTTGTTTCCCTGATTCTTTGTTTGTCGGAATGATGTTTCAAAAATGCTACATTTTTTAAAAAGTGTATTAAATCTGTGATTTATTTTTCTAGTAAACTAGAGTGTCTTTGTATCTTGTTATTACAATGGGATAAAAATAATTCAATGATTACGATTTAGGTCGTTGGGGTTTGTAACATTCTAACATATGAATGCTTTTATACAGTGCTTATTTTTATGATATTAAAATTTTATGTAATTAAATTACGTTTCTTTAAAACTAGTGCATAATGTTATTATGTAAAAAATATTTATTTTATTTTAACTATAATGCGTGTGTTTAAATCTACACAGAAATAGATGGAATATTTTTCTTAACAACTCCAATATTTACCGTAAAATCCGGCGTATAATGCGCACCTATACTCTCAAGCTGCAATTTTTAATTTTTAGGTATATCCGCTGTGTATAACACGCCTCTCATTTTTTACGAAGATACCTGAATTGTACGTGCATAATGTTCTTTTGTTTTGAAATCTTTTATTCGAGGTATTATTCCAAGCTTCAGAAAAAAGTAGAAAATTCTAGAATTACAATCCTTTAAATTCAAAAGGAATGTCATTTCTTTAAAATAAAAAGTATTTTGACCTATGTAGAAATTTAATTTTTGACTGAACTCATTTTTTTAAAACTTTAAAGCTCTTATTTTTATACCAGGCGTATAACGAGCACCTCTAAATTTCGATTTTATTTTTTGTGTTAGAAGTGCGCCGGATTTTACGGTAATTTATTTTTGTGAGAAAAATCTTTAAAAATAAATAAATTGTTGAATAGTAAGATGAAATACACTCCATAAATTAATATTTTTACATTATCAGATTAAAGGTTTTTTTTACGTTATGAGTTTAGAAGTTCTAAATATAAATAAATCGATATGTAGATTTTTTGGATGTTCTTCGAAATTACTTAAAAATTATATTTCTGATATTTAATTCAATGATTGAAAAATATATACTTTTGCTTCTGCGGGAAAGTCTCTAAAAATCAAGCAAGCAATTATTTAGTTAACAATAAATGTTAAATAATAAATTCTTCATTGCCTTTATTTAAATTAAATAATGTGTGATCGTTTGGCGTTTTAAGCAACTGTTCTCATTCGTCGTTTGAAAAGATTCAACTTTTAAGCACAACACTATGCCCCAATATTAACATAAATTCGTGCTACGGGCTCGAGTCCAGATGCCACTGAAGAACTGCCTTTGCTCAAAGTCCGTCCGTTGGTGTGGAGGTTTGGAGAGGGGGTACTAGCTAGGATGCCATCCTCTTCACTTCACCGTGGTTCAAAATTAAGGTCCATCACCAATATCCCTCATGTTGCCATAAACTGCGATGTCAATAAACCATTACTCACTAATTCAATATTTCTTAAGTGCAATAATTACGCACTTCTCCATTGTGATGAAAAAAATCAAAAAATTATTTAGGTTTAAAAATTAGAAAACAGAGCGAAAAATAGTTTTTTTTCTCCCCCTTCCAATGATAGGTACAAAAGACAATAACATAAAAAACGAGTAAAAAAAAAGAAAAAAAAATAACAATAAAATAACAGAAAAAATCTATGGTTCCATTTGTGTTGTGACAAATGTAAAAGGTAGCGTGATATTTATTAATTTAAATCTTTAGTTTATTTACGTCACAGCTACAGGGTGGCCATAATTTAACTGCAAGTGTTCAAGGGGTGGTGGAAAGAAAACCACTGGGAATATTCCAGTGAAATTTGGTATCTACACGTTTCCGAACATGCACAAGTCAACTATGCAAAGAAAAAAAAATCGCCATTTTTACTCGATAGAAGGCGCTGTGCCGTATTTCAACGCTCACCGGTAGCATATACAACTTCCAAAACCGATAGACAGAGCATAATGACATTCTAAGAGGCATATAAACAATATAAAACATGAATTACAGTTTATCAAAATTCCATACAATTCGCTTCAATAATTAGATTTTTACAGTACCGTGTAATAAAAAATTAACGTTAATTAAGATCACAAATTAAACAATCCATAAAGATGCTTTGGAAAACAACTAAACCATTATTTATTCGATGAAATTATCACATGATGTGTTCAATATGCGAACCACCAGATGCAACCACATGCTGAAAACGTAAAACAGCATGATCCACCGTCGCATTTAAAATCTCTGTTGTAACACATCTCACGTGTCTCGTTGTGCTAGTTTTCAATTCCGCAACAGAAGCATGTCGTTCTCTGTAAACCATATCTTTCAGATGACCCTACAGAAAAAAAATTTGCAAGGATTAAGGTCCGGTGAACGTGGGTCATGACTGACCATTATTCAATGTGGTCTTGTTTTTATACTGTTCGATGGGCTTAAAATTTGCATATATGCCGTCGATAAGCATTGAAACACGGCACAGCGCCATCTATCGGGCGAAAATGGCAATTTTTTTTCTTTGCATATTTGACTTGCGCATGTTCTGAAACGTGTAAATACCACATTTCACTGGAATATTATGGTATTTTTCCCTCCAGTACCCCTTGAACACTTGCAGTTTAATTATGACCACCCTGTATTAATTACAGTGTATATATTGAAGTTATTAAAATATTGTGGAGATCATTAGAGTTCAATTTCTGTGGTTTGTGAGGGAGGAGGTTGCGTCCTCGATCTCAGCGAAGTTTTCAAACCGTCTCCTCTCTCTGCCCTCTCTAGGGTCCTTTTCAATGTTAGTGGTCGGCCCCTTTATCCTCGATTTACATCCGGTTCGTGGGTGGCGTAGGGGATTCCTCGTGGTGTCAAAGGTTGCCGGGATGATGTTCAAGACAAGATGATGCAATATTTTAAGGGTGCAGGTGTTCATTGAACGTGGTGATCATATCCACAAAAAGAAGCCGATTTACAGCTGTGTGGTGGGAAACGTTACAGTGTGTGTATGGCCCTAGCTTCCCAGTAGCGTTCCCACATAGCGAAAGGCATTGCAAAAGATGAGTAGAGTCCATAGGTTCCCGAAGATTACGGAGCAAGCACCTTGGGTCATTAAGAACTTTTATAAAACGTAAATGCTTATGACCAGTAGCAAGATGGAATTATGCTATCGCTTTCTTTCAAGGCCAGACCGAAATATTTTGATATTTTTTCAACAGGATTTCTGTGTGTTTTTATTTCACAATTCTTTTTTCAAGTTCTGATCTAATTGATCTAATAACTGACTTTGCATTGTGAAAAGGTACTTCACAATCAGCGGTTTGAATAATCGCTGCATTTTTTTAGCCAATAAGTCGCCTTTTTCTTTGGCCTCCACCCCACAGTGGTCTGGGATTCACTGAAGGTAAATAATTCTCGTATGGTCCTTAAAACCTGATTTCGTAGATATTCCCAGACCAATGTAACAAAAAATATATATTCCAGTTGCATTTACAATGAAATGAAAAATTTTATTTAATTTTTTACATACAATTTACATTTAGTAAATGTTGATTTAGTACATATGTAGTGATATAATCTATATAAGCCAGTAACAACCTCCGCACCATGGTGATCATTTTGGTGTAGTGGTTAAGTTACTGGGTTTCGGATCCAAAGGTCCCGGGTTCTGTCCATCCGGATAAGCGCGCCACTTCATTTGGTGACCCTAGATTAACTAAGAAAAGCGAAACCTATGCTGATCTGTCGTGGCGCCATCTACCCGCAAAAAAAGAGAGCAACCAGGGAAAAAATATTCGTCAGATAAACATGACGCGAGAGAGCAATAAAGGAAAAAAAATTTGTCAGGTAAACATGACGCAAGAGAGCAACCAAGAAAAAAAAATCGTCAGATAAACCTGATGCAACTCATAAAACACACGAAAAAAACTGACTGCTCTCATTAACAACTATATCGTTCGTTCGCTTAACAAACTCTCTGGTAGTGATATAATCTATATAAGGCAAGTAACAACCTCCGCACCATAGTGATCATTTTGGTGTAGTGGTTAAGTTATTGGGTTTCGGATCCAAAGGTCCCGGGTTCTGTCCATCCGGATAAGCGCGCCACTTCACATACTTAACATTTTTAACTTCTGTTAAAGGCAAATATTTACAGTGTGCCTATGTATTATTGAATATAATCATCTTTTTATAACATCAGGGAATATTTTGACACACACAAAAATAATTAAATCTTTTCAACAACCAAGTACAGATTTGTAAATATTTTAGTCCAGAGAATTTATTTGTGTAGATTGATAAAAACGTACAAATTTACATACATTAGTATTCATATCCTCATAAGAATATGATTAACTAGTAGTAAAAATTAACAAAATTCTTAATTCCATATCTTGCATTTCGAATTTTCTATTAGATATTTATCTCTTTATTTTATTAGTTTCTTTCCTCAGGAGCAATTTCAAATGCTTTAGTTAGCGTATTTATTTCATAAAACGTTCAGAATAGTTAATAATAAACTATTTACATTAATCCAGTTGAGACTCTAAGCATGTGTAAGATTAATAAGCTAGATTTGAGATGCAATTTAATTAGTATTTTTTTTCTTCTTCTCTGCTGAAAGAATTTTTATCGCTTTTATTAACTCCGAGTGCAAAAGTTGGATAATAAATAAAATAATAAAAAGTAACAATTTACATATTGATCCTTTAAATACGTCTGGACGTGATATCTAAGATATGATTTAAACCTTAATGATATATATAAGACATAGTTAATTAATTAATTGAAATGTAGTACTTGCTGAAAAACTGCTAAATTTTTCCGTACTTTCTTCCTTTTTTCTTTTTTTTTAAAAAAGGGAAAAAAATATATATTGAGATATTTACTAAGCTTTCCTATTTATTTATGAAAAAAATTGGATATTGGTAATAATACTAAAGATTGATGAATTATAAAATTATTTTTCGAGATTAATTTGCATAATTTTTCTTGCTGAGATTTCTATAATTTTGAGAGACCGAGAGATTTCAACTCCGCTCTTTGAGGAAAACGTATACTGTATTTTATAAATTTTTGATACATATTCTATTGTTTCTTTCTGCTCTGATATAATACAGACGCTGAAAATCTGAAATTATACAACCTTTTGTTCAATAATTAGAGGAAACAACAAAGAATATAAGCTTCTCTTTTTTAACTGCTGAGGATGCATTTTATTGTATTTAAAAAACTGTTAAATAAGAATCCACTATAATAATTAATATAACATAGAAAAATATAAGTACAAGGTACTTCATTAAAGTCTGTTAAAAAAGTTCATTATATCATTCTTTAGGAATAATGCCATTTGAAAAATAGATAACCTGTTTTGAAAACCTGTGAAAAACACTATACGGTTTAAATAATGCTTAGGAATATAAATAAACAAAATATATTGTTTTAATGGGTCGTCCATTATGAGCATTTAAATGCATCACAAAACTCTTTAAAATATTTTTCCTATAATTTGACATTACAGGCTTTCATGTAAGTCATGGATTATATATGCGGCCTTTGAGGATGGTTTTATCTCATTTATAGGTTAAGATTTAAGGGAATAAAACCATTTACCGTAAAATCCGGCGTTCAACTCGCAACTGTATTTTCAAGCTGCATTTTTTAATTTTAGGGTATATTCGCCGTATAACGCGCACCCCCTTTTTAACACGCTTTTATAAGTTTCACTTGCATGTAACGGAATCTTGGAACTCGATTTTCACCCACTTAAAAAGGTCAGGTTTATTCGCAATTTTGCACACTTGTCAAGGCCCGATGACAATACAATAATTTCATAATTTTGTTCCATTGTCCTCATCAGGATCGTCAGGAATCACGATAATCAGATTTGGCAACTTATAGCACATACCATTTTCAGATTTGACGACTATTTAGATATACCATTTTCAGATTTGGCGACTAATTACATATAACATTTCCAGAGTTGGCGACTGATTCCGACTAAAAGAAAAAGGTGTAACCCTACAGGGAGTGTTTTTAATTAATACACTTGTGGTTTATAAAAATAAAACAAACAAAAAAGTGTTCTGTATGTGAGAAAGTGGAGAGTGGGTATGTGTTATCAATTTCTTACTATAATATAAACATTTTTCTGAAAATGAAAATAAAAAAAATACGCTTGTGATGTGAAAAAAATAATTTATGTTCTAACTGCTAAATATTTTTTATTTTTATAAAGCAATACTTTTAGAAGTGATGATACAAATTAACATTATAGCAATACGTTTAAAAGGTGAGAATACGATTGATGCATTAATATTACCATGTTTTTATTAACTCGCTTTCTTTAATGTCAGTCCGGGTGGAATTTTGTAATTGATTTTAAACTGTGTGACTTTCTGATGAGCTAGAGACTTGAAATTTGGACCACATCACAGAAGTGGATGGCAATGCATGAAAATGTGAAAAAAGAAGGGGAAAAAAACGAAAAGGAGGAATTTTATACTTTTTAGTCCGTTATAAAAACAGGGTACATCAAATTTTTTTTTAATTCGAACTTTTTTTCTTTTTACCACACATTTTATTTGTTTGACCTGTTCTTTTGAGACGGAATCTAATATAACGATACGGGACTCATCCGAGGTCCGTAAACAGAGAGAATAAATACACTTCAGACCCTTTAATTAAAATCCATTGAAGAGAGCAAGACTTATTCCAGCAGCCACGTATAATTCTGGCTCCAAATATCAAACTCAAGGATAAATTCAACAATGAATAAATGACAGTTTAAAAAACTAAACAACACGCTTTTATAGTAGATTGAACTAAAAAAAGAAAAATAAATTATAGTTTGAAAAAACCTGAAAAACACGCTTTTATACTGAATCGAACTAAAAAGTAAAAAAATAATTCTTAATATAAGAATAAAATGATGAACGAGAAAATGAATGTCATTGGGGTAAAAGCGCGGGGTGCAATTTCGGAATTGAAACAAGTTAGAAACTATAACAATTGATATATTTATAGAACACCCCACGCTTTTACCCCAATGACGTTCATTTTCTCGTTCATCATTTTATTCTTATATTAAGAATTATTTTTTTACTTTTTAGTTCGATTCAGTATAAAAGCGTGTTTTTCAGTTTTTTTAAATTATATTACTAAAGAACTGCAATGTACGTTATTAATGCTATTATGTTTTAAGGCCATTTATTCGAGGTGTTATCCAAGAATTTTGAGAAAAAATAGAAAATTTCTAGAAAAACAACTCTGTAAGTTCATAAAACATGACATTTCTTTTTAAATTAGCAGTATTCCGATCTTTGTAGAAGTCTTAATATTTTTTATGCACATCTCTTCTTTTATTTTTGAAGCTATCATTTTTTTACCCGGCATGCAACGCGCATCCGTAAATTTCAACCTTATTTTTTGTAATAAAAGTGCGCGTTATACGCCAGATTTTACGGTAATTCATACTGAGTCAACTTTGGAATTTTATTCACATGAAATTCGACCATAGATTCGGTGTTCAGCACTTTAACTACCCCAAATCTTTAAAGTCTTCGAAGCACGAACCTTTAAGCCCTGAGGGCATCAAATAACACTTCCAAAACTTCACCATCTCACTCCAAACACTTAAAGAACACATCAGACTCAACTTCAGTCTATCGATGTAACACCACATCCCCGCACTCAATCCCTTATCGTACCCTACCCCTTCCCGATTCTCAAATAGAGCATCTATCGCATTTCCATGCTTAAACCACCACCCCACGCGCAACCTTCCCACTGGAGACATTTCCCAAAGCAAACAAAATCTTGGCACTCCCCCCATCGGACCCTGCTCTGAGTCGGGGAGACAGCTCCCGAAATCTCAGCCTGAAAACAACAAGGGAAAATTAAGAGCTCCTCTTTCAGGTGATCGATCAAGGAGAGACCAGATAGGGTCCGGGTCTTAAGCGGCCGTCATTTTGATGGAGGAGGCATGTCATTTGGCCTGTTATCCGGGTGTAGTCTTCCTTTTCCTGTAACTGCCGGACAGCACGGAATGGGAGAGGGGAGGTGGTAAGAAAATTGGTAGCCTTGGGGAACTTTTCCTGCTGGAAGGCGTGTAGCCTTTCCTTTCCTCTCCCCCCTCCTCTATTTACAAGGGTGGAGATCTAGAGAGATTTGGTAATGGCATCCGATTTTTCGGTGATTGTTTGGTTTCGAGATGTAATTTTGAGTTAAGTTGTGGGTTGGTGGGTGGTTATGATTTTTTAAGGGATATTGATGATTGCTGGTAAGGGTAAACACGGTAATTTATCGTTTGCAGTATATTTTTAAGGGCTTAACTATAAATGAAATTGTGAGATGTATCAATAATAGAAGCCTTTCTTCTATTAAGAGGAAAATTTAAAAAAGTAGAGTATATGTACTCGTAAGCAAGTGTTTTATGTTTTTAAAGGATATTATTTTTAACTGAAAAAAATACAAAGATAAAAAAGATTGTTTTTTAAGTATCTGTTTTTTATGACACGCATTTAAAAACATCTTGATGGTGACTAATGTGCTAGCCTACATTTCTCAGTGAATTATGAAAAAAAGGCGTGCATGTTGACAACAAGTATTTCATAATAAATGTATAGGTATCAAACACTTTTATTTTACCACTTGATTTGGACAAAGCAAGCTTCTTGGCAATTTTAGAGTGTTAATAAAGCTGTTTGTTATTTGTTTTAGGAAAAGCCCTAGACAATTTGATAGTTCCAGAGCAGAATATAAGAAAATAAATTATACAGAATATAAGAAAAGAAATAATAATGAGCAACGGAAAAGTGGAGCTGTATGTATTAAATTCTGTTATATATATTTTCTGTAAGATATAACATTGTTCTTTAGGAACTAATACATCCATCTCCAATAAACTAATGTCTAGAATCTTGATAAAGTAAGGATACATGTTTTTCATAAATGTTGAATATTTTAGGAAAAATAGAAATTTTTTAAAATATATATGTCTTATGTACAATATCTAGGCTTTCTTAATATTGAGAAACTGTTTCGTAGTGAAACGAAGCAAAGCTTAAAGCCTCTTACTGACATAACTACTGTTTGCCTCTTACTGTTAGAATGACTACTTATATAAAGAATTACGCACCACAGGATAACTTTTAGCGGGGTAAACTAACTAGCGACTGGAAAGGTAGCAGAGGACTTTTGGCGCTTATGGTTCTATCTTTTCTCAGAAGGAGAAACAGCTTTCAAACCCTTTCGGACAATGACTGCCCATTAGGACTTTTGGATGTTATAGAAATAAAAAAGAACCAATATACGTATGTATACTATATAGTATAATAAAATGAAAAAATAACAAGACTAAATTATACAACTAACAAAGCTAGAAGATAGAAACCAGATTTTAAAAAACATAACTATAAAAAATAGTGGAAATATATATTGTACAAGATTTAAATAAACGTATGTATAAAACAGGAAACAGAGTTAGAACTTAAAAATAAAAGAAACCAAAAGAGTCAATGGACTATTATGATTTCTAAAGCTGTTGATGATTTAGGACCAGCAAATTAGGGTTACGTATACTTTACGGATCCAGCTTCCCTGTACTGCAGAAATTTTCGACATAATAGAAGAAACAGAACCATATTGAATAAATATTCAAAATCTGTTATTCTCTTTCATTGGACACCTCTGGGCAAACTGTCGACTAAGGACAAATCTTCGTGTAGCTTCTAAGTGCAGCGTTTATCTACAGTCCCTCAATCAACAGACGAAGGGATACAACAGGCAAACAATATTCTTTTCAATTCTAAATAATGTCTTCTTCATTTTATTTCAAACGGTCTTTCTTACGAGCCGCTTGGAATAGGAATTTTTTTAAACGCCTTTAATAGTCAATACCACTCTTTGTTTTCTCATTCGTTTGAGTAAAAAAGTACTTGCTTTTAAAGATTTTTAAGAGTTGTAAAGATGTAGTATAACAATATAAAACTCAAAGAAAATTTTAATCGCAAGTGGCAAACAATTTTATAAATGTAAAAAGGAAATTTGTTAACAAAACTTTTGATTGCTTTTTGAGACTTTTTACTTGCACGTGTCGGGCCCCTGGAGCTTGAGAACCCCATATCAATGATACGGCTAATACGGTGGTAGCTATGCCCCTGCTATCAATCCCTTCTATCAGGAGCATTTGTTTTTTGTTACAAACGCTAGTAATTAAACATTAGTCAAACGTTGTTTAGTTGTTTTATGTAACGAACACTAAATTTTAATTTTAATTTAATTATAAATGCATAAGGTATCCGACTGGTTGCGACAACTGTTTTTTTTTAAAAAAATGGAAATATGCGGTTTTTTTTGTTGTTTTTAGATTTTTTAGTACATTTTAAGAAAAATATGCTAAAATTAAGAAGAGAAAAATAAATTATTATAACTAAAATGGGAAAAAAATGGGTGAAAATTTACAGAAAATAACATAAACACGGCCCATTTTGTACCAAAAGTTTATGAACATATTTTCAATTCTGATGTGTTGCTATGTTATTCATTTTTGAAGTGATCTCCAAGATAAGAGATATTTCCATTTTTACAAAAACTAGAGCACTTTATCTCAGTTATTATATGAAATTGTTTAAAAAAAACAGTGATTATATTCACATAAGGGACTGTAAATTTTGTAATAAAACAGTGATTGATAAATCTGAAAGTTAAACACTTTTACTAGTATACAAAACATACACAATAAATTTCAGTTAATTATTTTCAAAACTCTTTTAGTAATCGCTCACCCCGTTTGAGCATTTAAAAAAAAACACATTTCGAGTAAAACGCGTTTTAAACTATGACAACTTGCTTAAAATAGTGGCATCTGCTTTTGGTAAAACACTTGTAGTTTTTGTTCTAGTGAACGGAAAATAACAAGCTTGGTATCTTTATAAAGCTACTAAGATGTCCTATAAAATAAGATTATAAAAAAATGTCAATTTTGGGCAAAATTCAGAATTTTAGGGTAGTCGGATACCTTAAGGCAGGGGTGGCCAACCTTTTTGGGAAGCGTGCCACAATCTGATAAAAAAAAGTTACGCGTGCCACTTCCTACTTCTCCACCAAACTAAAGAATATACAAAAGTGAAAAAATGTTACTTGTAGGCTTATTATGGGTTATTTACACCAAAAACATATTTTTAAATGCAAGTTTTATGTAGTGAAATGTAAAAAAAAATGGTAAAACAAGTGAAACAAAAGTATAAACTTACATATTTTATTGTTGATAAATTTTTACAGAATCAATAAATAGAAGATAAAAATAAGCTTAGATACAAAATAAAAATAAACAACATGAAACATTTAATTTTAAATGATTATTAAGCAGTCAGTACTTTCTTAATGTGGTTTTTGAATTTGTAGTTTTTTTTACTAAATCATTTATATTTGGATTAGCTCGTGAAGATGCTAACAAAATTAGGTGTTTTAGGTGCATATCAGTTAATTTTGAGCGATATTTTGATTTCATCACGTCATAACTAATATATTGACGAATTACTTCTTGACATTACAGAAATCGTAAATAACCAACACCTTTTTATCTGACATCACGATGATAGCTATAAAAACTAAACTTCAGAACTGCAAGGGTAAGCTGAAATTTGAATAGAAATCCCAAATGTTAAAAATTAACCGCTTCCGAAAGAGGGTGACTTTTTAGGCAGATTCGACCGTCCGAGAGAGAGAATTTATTTGTTTTTAGTCTCATGTTACTCAACACTTTTCTCGGAACGTTACAATGCTATGGAATTGTAAGTTTTGGAGCATGATCTCATTTTTGGCGCTATACTGAAGGGGGGGGGGAATCTTGCTTTGCGCCTTTAAAATTTCAAGCTGAAAAATTCTATTTTATATGTATTCTCTTCATGATAATTTTCTATTCTAATTCAATTAATTCAGTAACCTTTTCAAAATTTTTTATAATTTTTCAATAAGTCTTCGCGTGCCACAGTTACGACTCCCGCGTGCCACATTGTGGCACGCGTGCCGCGGGTTGGCCACCCCTGCCCTAAGGCAACGGTTCTTAAACTGTGGTCCACTGACCCCTGGGGTCAGCAGCACCTCTCTAGGGGGTTTGCGGATTCTCTCATGTAACGTTGATATTTCCCTCTTTTACGGACTGGGAAAGGCCGCATGGAAAAATTGAAAGATGTGCCACACTAGACTACATCATTAAATTGTCCTCAATGAAAAAACTCTACTAGAACATGTATTTTGATCAAGAATATTAAGTCGGGGAGGGATGTTCCAAATTTTGGGGGTCCGCGATGTCACGTTGATACATAAAAGGGGAGCCGAGGGGATCGAAAGTTTAAGAACCGCTGAATTAAAGAATTGATGAATGGCTTGTATTTTGCTAGACATTCTTTTTAGTGTATTATGTGAAAATACAATTTAAAATAATTAAATATATATGAGTCTCCCATATAAAATAAATTTCTCACGGATATTCAATTTATCTACAAAAGATCCTGTAGAAGTCCAATGTACTGAAAACACGATATCAATCATTGTCATGGCCAAGTAATTTTAGCGCGTTTTTCACATGTTGTATTTTACAATAATGCAACTAATGAACTTTTTACTAACAGAAAGTAGTGTGTGTGTACTATACTTAAAAAAAATTAAAAATTTTTTTTAAAATTATTACATTTAAATATGGTTCGGCTCATCTAGGGCACAAATGCGACCAAATGCCGAAAACCCGAGGTCAATCGGTTGCTTATTGGCTGAGAAAAAGGTACGACAAAATATGGAACGAAAACGAAGACGAGGACGAAGACGAAATTTGCGTCCTAATAGCGCTTTTTTTACACTACGTGAAAAACGCGCTAAAAATACTAAAAGGAAATATGATTCATACGAAAGGTGCAGCGGCCCACACAATGGGGAAAGGGTCCAGCCCGCTCCAAAGCCTTTGATTCTTTTTGATTGATAACCCTATGTATATAGTACGTAAAATTTTATTAACGATTTGTTATTGACAGTTTATGTTATTAATTAATGCTAATTATATTAATTAAATAACTTATTTTTTACTGTTTTTTGTTTCAAAAATCTACAAAATTAAAAGAATATGTTTGGCGGCCTTATTGAGGTATGATACAAGAATGGTAGACCTTTGCCCCCCCCCCCTCTTTGAAACATTTTTGTGTGAGCCACTGGAAACGCGCCAAAATATACCTATTAATATTACCTTCAGAAATTTTGTTATAGACAACTAGATTAATATATATATTTTAATGTACCAGACATTTGCATTTCACACATAATTTAACACAGTACTGCTATTATACAAATTTAAAGCACTATTTATAATTTAAACTCATTTCTGTAGTAACGATAACACACAGTTTATCACGATCTTGATCTGACATAACAGCTAAATTACTACTGTAATAACGGTTTTAACTAATCTTCCCATCTTGCCTGTGCGAATACATGGCTAGGAAATAGACTTGTAATCTGAATACGCCGACTCATCAGTTTGAGACTAATTATTCCGCTAATGAAGCGAAAAGTTTGAGCGCCATTACTCTGGGTAGTTCTCCACGCCATGTCTGGAAAGTTATAATTATATTCCCGGATAATAGGAATCAAGTCTTTATCCCAGAGATGGAAATTAGACACCTGTTTAACTTAACGAAAGTTACTTGGGTGTTAAATGTTTGCGGAATTTGGGGAGAATTCGTATACAATGTGACATCGAGTTGTTTGGAAAGTAATTTTGATTCCTCTCAACACTAAGAATTTTATTGCATTTTTTCACAGTCAACTTCCCTTTCTAGCCTAATTGGCATTATATATTTTAATAAATGATATAACAAAGATTATTGATAAAAAATTGTGTTTGATTTAGAGAGGTAGTTTTTGTTTTAGGTCCAGTCAAATATGGAGTGAGTGAATGAATATTAATGTCGCACTGTTCAGCCTCACGAGGGCTTTTGTCGACGGACCTCGCAATTTTGAACCATGGTCAAGGACGACACCTGAGCTGGCACCCCCTCTCCTAACTACCACATTAACAAAAGAACGTTTAAGCTCTCAACAGATTTAACGTACATCGCTCCCCTACAAGGCGGGTCTTTAGTAGTACTGGGCTCGAACTCGTGACATGCCAGCCACGATCCAATACCTTGACCACTCGGCTACCACGGCCACAATCAAATATTAAAAGTCGAAAGTAACATTTTCGGTATATCTTATTCTTTTTACTATCGAAAAAGTAAAAATATTGTTCAGGCAAGAAAAAAAACTATTCGATTTATGTATAAGGGAATATATTAACCCCTTGACTGCCTCTGACGTATTTATACGTCCTGCTCAACCCGTGCGTGTAGTGCAGCGGACGTATATATCCGTCCTTCGAAGGTAAGATTCTTTACATTGTGCTGTTTTTTAAAAACTAGTCTGATGGCTCTGGAATACATAAAATGACATCGACAGTGCTTGCAAGGAATTTACTTATTTCAGAAAAAAATTTGCTTATTTGAGCCTTTTCTTTCCCCGCCAACACACTGCATACGAGCGCTTAAGAGAAAAACGGTGGCACTGGGGAGCGAATAGCGTAACATTTAATCGGCACTTACGATTTTAACAAAAGGCTAGTACCCAAACTGGTTTACTAAATTTCTTTCCGGTAGATTTGTTGTTGGTGATGAACTACATGCTGAAAAGCCAGTTGAAGCTGATGAAGGCTAAATAAGGCATTAAACAATCCAAATCACCGAATAAAAACTCGTGAGATCACTAAGAGATTAAGTTTATCGAATCTGAGACCGTTCATTATCATGCAAAATGCCTTAGTTTAATTCAAAGTTCTATGTATGGGCTTCTAATGTTTTAACGGAAACAAATCTGTGTGATCACGTTGATGTCCTTGATTTGCTTCTCAAACGTCAAGGAAATGATTCATTTTGGAAGCGCATCCATACTGGGGATGACAATGTTAAACGTAAGATATCCTGGCGTAAAAAAAGTGAACCAGCTCAAAGCACTTCAAAAACCGTTATTCATCCAAAAAAGGTGATGACTGTTTGGTGGGATTTCAAGGAAATCCTTTTTTTGAGCTTCTACCGAAAATACCAGGATTAGTTTCGAAGTGTACTGTCAATAACTGGACAAATCGAATGATTCACACCACCATAAAAGGCTAAAACTTATAAATAGAAAAGGTAGTGTTCCACCAAGATAATGCGAGGCCTCTCACAAGTTTAATAACTCGCCAAAAGATTTACAGTTTGGATGGGATGTGTACTACTACTACTCTACAGATCTGGAAACTTTGGATTAATATTTGTCCCGATCTCAGCAAAATCTTTCAGATGACAAGATCTTTACTTCAAATGAGGACATCCAAAATGACATGAATTAGTTTTTGGCAGAAAAAAAGAAAGGTTTTCAAGCTTGGAATCATAATACTTCCAGAAAGTTGCCAAAAAGTATAGGTCCAAAATAGAGTATATATAATTCAATTTAAAATTAAATACATTACAAGAAAATCATTTTTTAATTTTAACTCCAAAATAAGAAATAGGGAAAAGAATGGGAGGATATTTTTTTGAGTATGAGATCTCATTAAATCAAGAGCTTGGCATAAGCCAATATATTGGGTTAATAGTTCCAAATTTTTCTTGTAATAGTGCAATAGCTGAAACTCTTCCAGGGATTATCGCTATACGTGGACTGTGGAATAAAATAAGCTTAAATGGATTAATTTTATAAAACGCCGTGATTAGAAACAAGATGCTATTCCGAATGTAACTCGCAATTTTAAACCAAATCCAAGTGATGAGGAATTTTACAAATTTCCTTACCCCATTGACGTGACTTTGAGTTCATTGTCACTGTGGTACCAACTGCAGCTCGAATTTCTGCAACAGACGCAGTACGATGCCCCACAGCCGTACGCCGAATACGACGGTGTTCCCATTCACTTGCCTCCTAGCCCTGAACCCAGTCTTTTTGAGGCAGCACCATCCCTTGACCACTGCTCCCAACAATCATGCACAATCCGGTCAAGTCTTTCTGCAATATCACGGAGAGAAGATCCACTTTCTCGTAACCCTATTACACGACCTCGTTCAAACTTTATGAGCTGCTGATATTGGCTTATTCGTCTTTTTAAAGGCATTCATGGCTAACGCCAGTTAAATAAGTCAGATTTCATAGACAAATAACGCTCACGAACTTTGCAACACGCATTTAAAGCAACCCTGATTTGCAAGTTCTGCACTTAAGCGCGAAATTTGAATCGATGTCATCTTTCAGATGTATAAACACGCCTACCAAATTTCGTTTATCTAATACAAATCTTTCTTGCTGTTGGGTTTTTCCCCCGTCTGTGTAGATTTAACTTGCATCAGCCCCACTAAAGGATTCTTGCAACTAAAGAACTAAAGAACTTGCAACTAAACTTTTGCAACTAAAGAACTTGCAGTTCTTTAGTTGCAAAAGGATTCAAAACCACCATTTGACAGAAACAATGCCAAAATTAAGTGCACCACCATTACTATTCAGTTACTGAGACTATATATAAACTAAACTTTCCTAGTACAAAAGTTTTATTCACAGTTATTGCTTAAAATTAAATATTAAGTTAGAATAAAAAGAATTATCTATGCTTTCGTTTAAATTTTAGTTAGATTATATAATGTTTTTGTTTTATGTACCTATCCAGATACTTAGACCAGGTACATGATATCATGTAGCTTTAATAGTTCCACAAGACCGTGTTTTCCCTCACTCCACAGCTGCTTTACAGATGCACTAATACAGTAAATGACATGAGGAGTGGGAGAAGCAGGGCAGGAACAAGGTAAAGATGACTAAAAACCTTTCGCACGAATACGTATTGCATATTTGCAGCAATTTTTCTTTTAAGCAATACTTTGGAGCAATTTTTGACCAATTGCCATAGCAACGGCTTCGAAAAACTTTTTTTCCAGTGAGTTAGCTGAAAGAATTTCTCAAAATTCCAGCCAATAGGATTCTTTGTATCCCTACGTCACAGCTTGTATCCCCGGCTTCGTCAAACGCATCAAAAATGTATAATATTTTATTTTTTAATGATGTATGATATTTTATTGGAGTATAATATTTTAAACAGAATGGTGCGACCGTCAACAAAAGCGGGAGTGGAATAAACGAAATATTTTTGGATGTTCATTTTTCGAATGATGAGTAATTTTTCCAATGTGAAGATAGGGCGCGGTTTACGTCAGACCGTATCGTTTTGCTTACGGCAACACTTCACCCTCACAGATGCTCGAAAGTTTCCCGAAAAGGTTGTACCAGACATGCGTGTGTGATTAGGAAAAATGAAATCGTACTCTATAATATCCTGTATATGGAAGAGGGGGGGGGGGAGAAGTGTTGTAAAAATGTTTTACCCAAATTTTGAACAGTGTTAAAATGAAACTAATTTATAGTGCAGTTTTCTATCTACATTATTTTAATCTTATAGCAAGTGATACCACTTTATAGTAATATCATTAAAAAATAAAGTATATATGTATAATTTTACTATCTGAAATCTACAATTTAAATACCGTAGTCATTGATATATGCAAAACAAGACTTTTATGTAAAGATATTTACTCATAAAAACTTCTTTAAATTCTTTAAATTTGAACAAAACTTCAAAGTAAAAACTAAGTTAAGGCCTTATCACACGTACACGTTTGGTGCAATTTTTGTTCCAATTCGTGCAATTTTTACTCCGTTGCCATAGCAATGGCTTTGGAACAACTTTTTGCCAGTGAACTGAGAAAGTTGCTCTAAATGAAAGTTGCTTGAAATTCCAGCCAATAGGGTTCTTCGGCGCCCTACGTCATAAACAAGATGGCGGTAACGTGATAGCTTTTGCATCAAACCATCAGATATGGCGTATAATATTTTAATGGTGAACAATATTTTAACGGCGTATAATATTTTAAACAGAATGATGCTCCATTTCTGTTTACCCCATAAACAAAAAAGCGCGAGCGAAATAAAATAAATAATATTGGATGGTCGTTTTCGAAGCAGAAAAATCTGCGAGTAATGTTTCAATGTGGAGAAAGAACGTGGCTGATGTCAGAGCATGTCGTTTTGTTTACGGTAACCTTTCCCCCTCAGATTCGGCGAAAAGTTGGGCCAAAAAAATGCACGTGTGATACCACCTTTAGTGTGAATGCGTTTTTGCTCTCGTTTTTATTTTTTAAGTTTTGAAGTCATGAAATGTATCTTTTACTGAAGTATATAAATTAGTTTATTGCAACTAAAAATTTTGTTAAAAAATATTAGATAACTTATAGCCAAGGGTTTTTAATATCACACAAATAACATCGTTAAGACTAAGCAAATCCCATTACTCATTCATTTGGTATTTGACAGGCTTATACCCTGATGATCATTATTCAGCTAAAATAAAACCCCGGAAAATTTCATTTCTCTATTTCTATTCATTTTAATGCTCGCAAAAGCAAGGTCGAAGCAGGTGTTTTCTATCAATGCCCAAGGACACATGAAACATTTCATGAAAGTTAGAGGACATAGCTTTAACATACTTTTAAAATCAATACATAGGAAAGAATTAAGAATTAAAATAAAGAAGAAAAAGCATAAATGTAGAAACAGTAGAATTTCTATTTTTAAATCATCAAATCCGTAGATGTATATTTGAAAGTAAGAACAATATGGATTAATAGGAAAAAAATTGATTGATGTTTGCATGTATAAATTTTTTTATGTACAACTGTGTGAGCGTTGCTAAAGAATATTGAAAGGCTAGATCCATGAAGCACATGTGAAAGGAATAAGAATAGATAAAATGAATATATAATTTTTTTTTTTACATAACTGTGCTTTCCTTAACACAAACATTAATTTTAAAAAAATCATTTCTAATATAGTTTTGGAATTTAATGAACTCAAAGTTTAATAAACGTGCATATTGGAATATTGTAAAATTTCAATTATTTTATATAGATAACAATTAAAAAAATAATTAATATTGAGATGCCAAATAAGTAAAAGACAGTACAAAGTTATTTTATCTTCACGCAAAATATAAAAACAAAACAAATTTAGAATAAATGAAAAAAAAACAAATGAAAAAAAAACTCTAAAGAGCAAGGTTGGATTGTTTTTAAAAAAAAACCACTTTTTTTTTTATATTTGTTACTTTTACAAAATATAAATAGGCTAAATTCATGTGACGTTATAGTCACATGCTAATGACAACCACGTATTTCTAGCCAATCAGTTCAAAAACTCATGTGACGTCATAATGACACGATAAAATCAGTCGTGTTTCGAGCTAATTTGTTGAAGCGCTTCGTTCTTGCCAACATTTACTCTTTTAGAAACCTTCTCTTAAAAAGTACACATTTACCCACAATGATAAAAAATATTACACAAAATGCCTTTTCTTTCAAAATGCAAGCATAAAATAAGTTTTTTTAAAAAAAAAATTAAGTATCGTTTTGAAGAAATTTTTTTTCATAGCATTTGAGCAATTTAACCTCAGTTATGAAATTTTACAAATGGAACAACAAGTACAATGGGCTCAATTCTTGAATGTCACATGATAAAGACAAACACGTGCTCTTCATTGATTTAAAAACAAACGTTAAACTAATTGTACCTGCTGTTTTATTTGTAAAACTTGGACAAAATTTCAAATTTCATCATTGGGTAAAGATGTTTAGATGTTATAAAAAAATTTTACAAAAAGAGATTCTAAAATTTAAAAAAAAAATCTTATTTGATACATATATTTTTAAACAAAATGCATTTTGTATATTATTTGTATTATTATTGTGGACAAATATGTACTTTTTAAGAAAAAGTTTCTACAAAAGTTGGCAACAGCAAAGTGCATCAACTGATTGGCTGGAAACACGTGATAGCTTTTATCGAGTGACTAATACGTCAAACAAGGTTTTGAACTGATTGGCTAGAAACATGTGGTTGTCATTATCACGTGACTATGACGTCACACGAGTTTTCGAACTGATTGGCTAGAAATACGTGTTTGTCATTATCACGTGACTATGACGTCACATGAATTTAGCCCATTAATTTAATATCTGTTTTGAATTCAATGGAGAATACATGATCGTCTTTATCACGTGACCGTTATGAAATGAGCTCATATCGATAACAAAAACAAAAACATTATCGATACATTTTGGCACTGTATTTCACATTAAGCTATGTCTTAAAATCAATTACGATACATTTTAAAGGTTTCATCAATACGTATTATTTTTAAACTGCACTTTAAAGGGACTCAGTACGGTTCAGTTGACAAAAATCGGTCAAAAAATCAAGTCTAACTTTTTTAGCCTAAATTATTCTTTATAATCCTTCCTATAACCTCACAAAATTTGAAAGCTCTAAACTTAAACGCAGAATTATGATAGCTTTTATGTTCGTTTTTATTCATATCCATATGTCAAATCAAAACTTTAAACTGACATCTCAGAGAAAGATAAAATAACTAGTTTGTCTTCATTTAAAATGCTAAGGCCTTTTTCCTATTGTGCCTAATGCTTTGATTTTTTTTAACCTATTGCTGATTGTACATGTAATAAAAGTTTGTATGCATTTTTAAATCAAAGCAATACTTATTTTTTAAAAAAAATAATTAAACTCAGAATTTGTAGATTTTTAAAGGAATTTTCAATAAGCATTGATAAAAAGAAGTATTGTACTAATATTAATCATGTTATCGTAAAACCCATAACAACTTTTGTTATACATAGTTTAACGTAATTGTAAATCAAATTTCATGCATGTACGTAAATTTTTGTAGGAGGAGTAGCATTTTAAAATCACTTCACAAATTTTTTCCTTAAAAAATTAAATGGCTGGCTTTTTATGAAATTTTGAGCACAAAATCTGTTTTACATAGTATACACACATAGGAGGGAATTTAAAAATTTTGAAAATCCTTAAATTAAAATTTTTTGCATAAATCGTATCATGGCCCCTTAAAATATTAAAAGTAACGCATAAAACTCAAAATACAAAACAAAAAACCAGGAATTTAAAATATATTTTTCACAATACTTGTGAAAAAAAAACACAATAATCCCTTTGAACTTAATTTATATTAAAACAATATAATCGAAAAACATATTCGAAGCAGAATTCGAATCTAGAGAGCACCAGGTGATTTCCCCATCTTCTACAACTTAATTTAGCGACAAAAAACATATACAATAGTAATAAGAACACAAGAAAGCAAATATCCCGATTAATAATATAATTCCCTCTTTACTAAACTCCATCATGCTTTGTATACTTCCAAAAAGAAGGGAACCTAAAGAAAGACCCCAACCAAAAGTAGAAATTCGAGCGAACAAAGCCGTAATTGCGAACCTTAATTTGTTCCCTTTTTTTATCCCTCCAGGAATACTATCGATTATTTTCCCTTTCCTTATGATTTCATATGATCTTTTTCTCAAACACCGAAGTAAGAGAGATATAAAAGAAAAATAATCGCAGAAAAGTATGATGGGAAAAATGGAGAGAAAATTGTAGGTGACAAGGGTACGTAAGTTCCCTAAAAATAAGTAAAGTAAATATAAAACTAGACAAGCAACCGGAAACAGTTATTGCTCTGAAAAGAACATGGAATTGTAAGCCCCTTCGGAGTATTTTAGTTGAAAGTGGAGTGCGGATGGGGAATTTTTATTTCCTTTGCGACATGTTTTTGGGGATTTAATAGCGAAAAGTATTACGGATAAAATAACTGTTCTTCCAAGTTTTCGGAAGAGTTCGGATTTTTATTTTGGTGCTTGAGAGAAATATCGCGACAAAAAAAAAAAAAAAATGATGACATAAATGATTTTAAATTGTATGCTTAATATTTTTGTAAAACTTGTTTTTCTTTTGTAAGAGTTATTTTTAAAAAAACTTCTTGTAACCTTTGTTCTTTTTTTATTAAATCCGAAATTATTTTTAAGCGGTGATATTTTTGTATTTCTAATACTTCTAAAGTGGTAACATTGCAATAAGGTTGCAACAATGAGCTATCTGAAAGGTCTCTGCTCTCTTATTCGAGCTTTTTTCAATTCAGCCATATTGGCACTTTTAGATAAAACCCCTCAAAAAAAAAAAAAAAAAAAAAAAAAAAAAAAAAAAAAAGATGTCCTGTAACGCTTATTCCAGAATTTTTGTTTTTGTTTTTTTGTTTAACATTTATAAACCCGTGCACCACGCAATGTATAACACGGGGCATACAACACAGACAGAAGAGAAAGGGTTACAACACAAACATCCATGCCTTCTCCGGGATTCGAACCCAGTCCCTACGGCACCGCAGTCAGCTTCACTGACCACTATACGGATGGGCGGCTTATTCCAGAATTGGAACCCAAAATTTTATTGTCGTAAGAGGAAGTTTCAGAAGATTTCTCGTGGGGTTTGAGGACTTTGAGATCAAGTTGAAATTAACATACTGCAGATTTAAATAATGTATGGGATGTTATTAATGGAAAAAGTATTCAAAGCCTCAATGCTCGTAAATTTGCGGGACCGCTGGGTTATTACAGTACATATAAGTACACGGAGATTCAATTTTTTCCGATAACAATAGATAGTTAGTTGAATCTACCTTTATGTTTCGAATGATTCTATTTTAATATTCATGTTAATATGTAAATCAAGTTTTTTCCAAATGACATTTTTACCAGAAAGCAATATTAACCTTTGATTTAACATTTCATAAATTCCTCTTGCATAAGTCTAAGTTTTCCTAAGAACTCTGAAACTACACAAATTATTCAAAATATATATAAGGCTGGACCTTGTAGATAGATTACAAGAATGCGACTATTATTGGATTACCTGAGACGATATTTAACGAAATTTGTTTCGACGAGTAATATGCATTGGTGAGGAATTTAGATTAATCGACCACAGATATTATTACTCCCACCCTAAAAGACATCAGTATACTTATAATATCAAAACTTCTTCCAAAAGGGTTTGCGCAGTTTTAAAAATGCATGACTGATATCAGTGGCGCACACAAGGAGGTCACTCCCCATTAGGGATTGCAATATCGGGATACCGAATACCGGTACTTAGACTATTTGTACAATTTTGTAATACCGGTATTCACAAGTTAAAATACCATTTTTTCGGTATTTACTGGAAATTTTTAAAATTGTCTCCACTATATGTTCAGTGATCGCCAACATAGCAAAATAGCGTACGCTATTGTTTTTATGTCTCCCTAACGGGCGAAATTAATTAGACTGTGAATATAAAGTTTCATTGCACAATCAAAAGAAATGATAAGGGATGTGAATTATCTAAGGGGGCGGGTCCAACTATCCTATTACATCTCAGAGCGATACTGCATACGCAGAGGATTCGCAGTTTGATATTTGTATCTGTAAAAACAAGGTTGTAGTTGTGAAGAAAGTGCGTAATATTTCGATATTTTTTACATTGGTGAGTTTGTTATTCACATCGTATTTGTATATCATACTTTAGGGTTCAAAATTTTTTCAGATTCATTATATATATATATATATTCATAAATAATAATCCATAATAATGAATAAGAATTAAGAACACATTTCAAAAATTTGTTATTGTTCCACAGATTGAATAGTGATATTTACACTGTTTAGTGTGCTTTAGATAAATAAAATGTTCCTTAACTTTTTTGTGATTCTTTATATACTGTTGTAATTTATAAGTTACAAATTATTTGTGTGATACTTATAATCTCTAACAAAATTGGCAAATAAAACAAAGAAACACCTGTGTTTTCTTTCTTTTTCGAAAATCTCTACTACCGGTATTAAAATCGGTATCCCGGTATTAAGATCTAAGAAATACCGAATACCGGTATTGAAGTTTTGGTCCGTTATTGCAATCCCTACTCCCCATCACTCTTGATTTTTTTCGATTGATTATAATCCTATAAATATAAAGTAATAAATATACAGTAATACCACTCGATTTACACGGTTTCGAAGTTATGCAATTTTCAAATCTCTCGATTCGTCCCCCCCCCCTTCATCATTGAAACTTGATGGAATCAGTAACAGAGACTGAAGAAATTGATAATTTAATTCAAGAAATAAATAGTGGTATAAAAGTGGATAGTGTTGACGTTCAACAACTGCTGGATTCCCACAATCAGGAGCGGACGATTAGCTCATAGAAATGCATGAGCATGAGCAAGAAATTGAAGAGCTTGAGCCTTTAGACCCAGTTCAATCAGAAGATCGAATGATGGTAGGGAATTCGACAGAAGGACTCAGTTTAATTGAAAAAAGCTTAAAGATTTTACAATATATAAACTCCAAGAAAGAGCGTATTTTTTCAACAAAACAAGGGATACAAAAATTATTAGCATGGTATGAGGAATTTTGGGGTAGAAAAAAATCTTTAAACCGAGACTACTTGTTAGATTTTATGAAACCTTCCGATTTTATATTTCTGTTATCTAAGAGATTTTACTGAACATTCTTTTTCAAAATTCTTATTTTCGAACAACTTCGATCCCTACTAAAAATAATTTATATGTATTTTCATGTAAAATTATACCCTGACTTACGCCTTTATTACTCAGTCCTATCTATCGCGGGGTATTGCTGTATACTATGTATATACTTGTTTGGATGGAATTGTATCATTCTATTATTCAAATGTATTTTCGTTATTACTCAAGTTATATTTTTATTATTATTCAAACTGTATTTTTATTATTAATGTGCTGTGTATGTTCATTAATATACAAAACTTAAACTGTATTCAGTTACTATTATTATTTGCAATTTGTATTTCATATGTATTTTCTTTGTAATAGTTAGTTTAACTGTCATGTCTTTTACCAACGCCATCTACTGTATTTATCTTTTGCGCGATGGCAACAAGCTGTTTGCTTCGACTTGTTTTTGTGATATAATCTGGGTGGAATGCTCAGTTCCTGTACTCTCCAACAACATCAACATGATCACCCCCATTCTACATCGTCACTTGGCGGAGTTGGAAGACTGGTACGATAAGTGGAAAATAAGCCTAAACGCTACCAAGACGGAAGCAGTCTTCTTCTCCGCCAACAGAAAATTTAAAAAAACACCGACAGTACACGTACAGAACCCCCTGGTCCCCTGGTCCGGGTCAACTAAGTACCTAGGCGTCATTTTAGACGTCCACTTAAAATTTAATCTTCATATTAATTACGTTAAAAACAACTTCCGGGCGATAGCGAATAAATTTACCCCTTATTTTCCCCGGAAGTCGCCTCTGATATTAAGAAATAGAGTGCGTATCTATACCTCTATTATCAGACCAGTCGCCACATACGCTTGCCCGATCTGGAGTCATGCCGCTCATTCAACTCTCTATTAAGATATTCGAACAAACTCAAAACGTAATTATAAGAAAATTAACAAATGCCCGGTGGTTTATGAGGAACAGTAGTCTTAGACTCGCTGGCTAGCTGATAGTAGTAGCTGGAGGGTTCGATGGAGCACCTAGTCCTTTGGCAGGACTCTAATCTCCAATCATTGAATTTGGGAGTGGCTGAAACGACTTTATTTTTGCCCATTTTAAATAATAATATTAGGGATGGAAAGCGAAACTATTGAAAATTAAAGAGAATAAAATACATTCCAGATGTGAGTAGAATTAATTAATAGTAGGAGCTCTTTTTAGAGCTCCGAAACATGAGAAAATTAAAATCTGGAAGTGGGCGGAGTTATCCTAGCCAATCCGAGTGCAGCAAACGTCCGAAGTTCCGTGGGTGAAAAAACTTAAGATAGGTGAGAGGCAGTGATCTGATTGGCCGAGACAGGAATTCGGCTAATTAGGTAGAAATAGGTCGGAGAAGAACGCCGACCAATCAGAGCGTTCTCGCCGTTCAACAAGTTGCACGGCGAGGAGGAAAGATGTTGAAAGTAAAATTTAAGAAGGATAGCTAATAAAATTAATTTTTAATCAAAATCTGGGTTGACCAGGATGTCTCTTGGTCTTCTAATGAATGAATAGGTGTTATAGGGGTCTATTTCGCGGAGAGTTGGGTTTTCATGTTGTCTGCATTATTGAAGAATTTTGTTGTGCTAGTTTTTTGATTGTTTGTCTCATAGTGGGGATTTTACATGATTTTCTAAGATCTTTATTCCTTATATACCAGTGAGCATCAAATATTTGTCTAATTATTGAATTTTGAGCTGTTTCAATATGATTAATGTTGGACGTTGCTGCAGGGCTAGCTGATTAGCTAGAACCCGCCCCCCTCTGAGAGGCTGACTCCTGATTGGACAACCAACTCACTCATGAATACTTCAAAGAACGGCCGCCTTCGGCGGTCACTCTTACCCGGGGAAGCAGCGATGAAGAACCGATCGGTTCTTTTCGCGACCGACCCGGTACTAAATCCATGCCACTGCGGAGAGACAATCGCTTCGGCGGGGCGCTCGCACTGTCGGCACAGAAAATAGAACAAACAACAGAACACACACAAACAATGTCGCTTCCTTAACTTCATAAAGATATCACCAAGAAACAACTAATTTTATTCATATTAAGTTTATATTCAATATCTCAAATATAGTAACAAAAATGGGCAAATTAGAACAGTAAAGTCAACTCCCCAAATTTTACCTGATAAGGAGATTATGATCTCGTCAGAGATCGAGTGCTCCTGTTTAAATGTTCAACACCTGTACTCTCCCTCGCTAGTAGAGGTTCTAGCCGCACAAAGCTGCTGGCATTTGTCTATATCGTTTAAACGCAAAATTAATGTTGTTAAGTTTTTAAAAGCAAGAGTAACATCTTTATTAGTCCCATGTGGCGGACAATAGTATTTTTTGGTAATTTAATTAAATATTTGTTATTGAAAATATATTTTAGAAAAAACGTTAATTATTTATTCAACACTTTGTTTCTGAATGTTTCTTGTTCCTGACAATCGATAAAATCAAAAGGATATGTTTGGCAGGGGATTGGGGGTGTGATATGAGAAGGGTGGACTTCGACCCTTGAAAAATTCTTGTGTGCACCACAGAGTAATATAATATTTACGTAATGTTCCATAGCAATACGCTTTATTCTAAAGAAAATCAATTCAATAAATTATTTTCAAAAACATATTCCTATTTTCTTATATTATAACCACTAGTTTCCCGTTTCCGAAATAATATACAGCGAAAGATTTTTTATAATGTTTAATATTTATCCACCAATCCTAAGATGATTGGGTGATGCAAAATTATAAATTATAATTATAAATAAATGCTAGAAGAAATTTTCATTTTGAAGAAAATCAAATCTTCTGGATAAACCAGTATAATAATTAGATTAAAAAAATCCTCACCTCTTTGTCATTTTTAAACCACTTGAGTGTAGCTGAAGGATTACCTCCGCTGGAAACGCAACTTAATTTCTGGAGGTCCCCTGCCTTGATGGATTTCCCTGCTTCATACCCCGAGATGCTAGGGGCGGACGGGGGATCTGGAAGGATAAAAAAAAGGAATAAAGAAAGGTAATTAACAACACAAAATGAAGCGACAATTTTGAAAGAAAAGAAAATTTCGCCAATGCCTTCACGCCTCACTGTTCCCCAACACAAATGGAATTTAAAAGTAATGGTGTTGGATATTTTTCTGTTTCTCAATCGGCGATTAGCGTCTGTGTTATTAAAGAGTTAAGAAGTGTGGAGAGGGGGTAGAAAATTTGACCTGGAAGCTTGGAGAGGGTAGGGGATGTTTTAATATTTAAGAAAAAAGAGAAGCGAGGAAGATTTTATTTTTTACAAATGGGGAATTTCAAATGATTTATAATAAATATATAACATGGTAATTATTCTTCTCTTTTAGGATAGAAGTGGGCAATTGATTTCGTTTGAGGGCCACATTGTAGATTTATTGATTGAATATTAACGTCACACTGTTCAGCTACACGAGGGCTTTTGGCGACGGACCTCGTAATTTTGAACAGCCCCATTGTAGAACCGAAGGACATCGGACGACCATACCTTTTTCAAAAGGATTACATTCATTAGTTTACGTTGCATCTCAGAAAAAGTATCAATTGTACCCTAAAAATCAATCAATATGTAAATTCAATAAAATAATGGCAGTTTTATTCAGTATTTTTATTGTACTAATTCCCTATCCATAGTTGTCAATTCCTGTTTTTGGATAAAGCGGTAAACGATAAATAATTCAATTTGATGATGTTTCGTCTTACCTAATTCAATTCTTATATCACCCAACATGTAATTCAACTTTTATCAGCGAATATATGAGGTAGGATACAAAAGTTTCCGGACTGAGCTAAAACATGGAAAAATTTTGCAGTACAGCGACTACGGAACTATTAGACTCTCACAGACTCAAAATTCAGAAGGAATGTTTCTTTTGTTGAGTAGAAATCCACTATAACCAAGTTTTGCGAAAATCGGCTTCCAAGGGACAGATTACGGGAGCAGTGTAGACAAAAATTCCTGTTTTTGAACTGTTTGACAAGCCTATTTCTTTTGTTGAGCAAAGATCCGTTAAAAACAAGTTTTGTGAAAATCGATTCCCAAGTGGAAGTTACAGGAGCGTAAAAAATAAGTACATGTCCTTTTTGTAATTGAAGTCCTGTTCTTTTTAAATCAAGAGACGAGGACTGAAAGAATGCTTTTTGAATGCAATTGTAAGACTTATCCTATGCTGTAGGTATCAATAAAAAAACTTAAAACATTATATAGCAGGGGTGGCGAACCTTTATGGATCAACGTGTCATTTTTTCTAAAAAAAGTGCTTTATGAGATATAGACGTGCCGTCAAATAATTTTGACTTGTGCTTATTGGAAAAATCATAAAGCTCAAAATCTTTATTTACAATGGAAAAATACCTTTTGCATTGTATAGTTGTAAACGTTTTAGTTATGCGTGTAATTCAAAATAAAGTAACATTAGTGTGACTTCTGTTGTTTCAGATTGGATGACAAGTAACTTATATTAGGATTGTAAAATGTATGTTTTAGTAGAATGCATGCGCTGAATTGGAGTCACATCTGCCGAATGGTTTCTAAGCAATTAATTATTTTTTTGCCGTGGCTCACTTTTTTGACAAGAGGATTAGTGATTTCTTTCATAATGCCGTTTTGCAAACAATGTTCTGCATGCCACTGTTCCAGAACATGAAATACACACTCCTTTCTCACTTCTACCAATAATGCCATAATTCTAGATTCACCAAGTTTGAAGTTCTCTGTTACACTTACTATCTTGCACTTTTTGTTCTTTTGCTGAAGTAGCCATGTTAAATAATAGTTAAAAATCCGAAACATAACGCAAATGAACTTTAAAATACAGTTGTATCAACGAAATTGACGATGTTATGCGTAGACAAATTTTGCATCATAAGCAACTGCACACACACTGCTTTCTCACTTTTACTAACAATGCATAATTCTAGATTCACCAAGTTTGAAGTTCTCTGTTACACTTATATCTTGCACTTTTTGTTTTTTTGCTGAAGTACCATGTTAATAATAGTTAAAATCCGAAACATAACGCAATGAACTTTAAATACAGTTGTATCACGAAATTGACGATGTTATGCGTAGACAAATTTTGCATCATAAGCAACTGCACACACACTGCTTTCTCACTTTTACTAACAATGCCATAATTCTAGATTCACCAAGTTTGAAGTTCTCTGTTACACTTACTATCTTGCACTTTTTGTTCTTTTGCTGAAGTAGTCATGTTAAATAATAGTTAAAAATCCGAAACATAACGCAAATGAACTTTAAAATACAGTTGTACAACGAAATTGACGATGTTATGCGTAGACAAATTGCATCATAAGCAACTGCACACACACTACTTTCTTTTTACTACATGCATAATTCTAGATTCACCAAGTTTGAAGTTCTCTGTTACACTTACTATCTTGCACTTTTTGTTCTTTTGCTGAAGTAGCCATGTTAAAAAAACAGTTAAAAATCATAAATATAACGCAAATAAACTTTAACATACAGTTGTATCAACGAAATTGATGATGTTATACATAGACAAATTTTGCTTCATAAGCAAATAAGCAACGACGTAACTAAGACAAGACAATAACAAACGAGTGTACTCCCAGCAGTTCCGCGACCGATCACTCGCGTTTCTTCATGATACTTCATAGTGAACTTTGTTATTTTGAAATAAAATACAAAAAGTTTTGATCGTTGGCGTGCACAAAATATTGCGTCGCGTGCCATCGGGCACGCGTGCCACTGGTTCTCCATCCCTGGTATATAGTAATATAACATCATGAAATATCCAACGAAGCGGGTAGGTGACGGCTAGTTTTCCATACGTATTTTTTTTTTCAAATGCTTATTTTTATGCGAATACTTTATTACTAGCTACTCATCTTATTTTAAGGTATCCGACTGGTTGCGACAACTTTTTTTTAAAAAAATGGAGATATGGGGATTTTTTTTTGTTATTTTTAGATTTGCTTAGAACGTTTTAAGAAAAATATGCTAAAATTTAGCAGTGAAAAAGAAATTATTATTACTAAAATGTGGGAAAGAAATTGGTAAAAGTTTACAAAAAATAGCATAAACGGGGCCCATTCTGTACCAAAGGTTTATAAACAAATTTTCAATTTTTTCGTTCTAATGTGTTGCTATGTTATTCATTTTTGAAATGACCTTCAGGATAGGAGATATTTTCTTTTTTACAAAAATTAGAGCACTTTATCTCAGATATTATATGAAATTGCTTAAAAAAACAGCGATTATATTAACATAAGGGATTGTAAATTTTGTAAGAAAACAGTGATTAATACATCTGAAGATTAAAACACTCTTCTACTGTTATACAGAACTTACAGAAAAAATTTCAGTTAATTATTTTCAAAAATTCTTGTATTTTTTTATTTTAGTGGACGGAAAATGATAAACTTGGTATTTTTATAAAGCAAATAAGATGACGTATAAAATAAAATCATAAAAAAATTTGTCAATTTTTAGGCAAAATTCACAATTTTAGGGTAGTCCGATACCTTAAAATTTATCTCCCAACAAATGAGCCTAGTGTCTTTGGGAAAATCATTTTGTTACAGTTTTCATCAACATATGGTGCCATAACAAAGAAAATGATATATTAGAAACTACCAGAACATTAGAGTTATAATCCAAACTTATCACTATGAGAAATAAACCGTATTCTACCCATTTTATTAATACCTTTCACAACTCTAAGTCTCATTCATTGGAGTTTGTCACCGTGAAAGATGTATTGCTGAAGCCGGATGACCATTCTTACAAACAAGATGGGAGAAATCGATAACACATATCCAGGAGATGATACGTTTAAGTATGTTTAGGAAGTGATAAGTATGATATACATGGCTAATAGCGATGGCTGTTCGTGTCACGTAGATCGAAATTAATAGACTAGCTTTAAGTGAAAATAGTTGATATTATCTGGTATAATGGGTAACAAAAGAAATGTCTATGTATCCTCACTTTATTTTCTATTGCTTTATATCTATTGAAAATAATGACAATGTAATTTTTTTAACATGGATCATTCTGTCACAAAGATCAACTGCTGAAATATGTAATGATTACTGTAGTGTAGCAATTGGCGGAAAAAAATCTTCTTTTTAAAAAATTATAAAATAATTTCTTTTTGTTTCATTTTAGACTTTTTCTGTCGAAAAAAATAACTTTCCTTAGAATTATGAGGAAAAATATTCGCGTACGGAGTACAATATTTTTAACTTTTAGTTTTAACAAGAATTTTTTTTTTTTTTACAAAAACATGAATTCCTTCAAGATTACAAAAAGGGATCAAAATTAAATTGATTTTGAAAAATATCGTGGAGGGAGAATAATTATTTGCATTTCAAGTGAGTGAGTGAATATTAAAGTCGCACTGTTCAGCTACTCGAGGGCTTTTGGCGACGGACCTTGTAATTTTGAACCATGGTCAAGTGCCGGGGACGACACCAGAGCAGGCACCCTCCTCTCCTAACTACCACATACACATTAAGGGAGAAGTTCGAGCTCTCGACAGATTAAACTTGCATTGCTCCCCTACACGGTGGGTCTTCAGCGGGACTGGGCTCGAACTCGTGACATGCAAGTCACATTCCGATACCTTGACCACTGGGTTACCATGGCCCATTTGCATTTCAAATAAAAGGCCTTAAAAATATCTACATTTAAAATATATTCCTTTATTAATACTTCAGAATGAATTCAATTTGCTTTACTTCACACTCTGAAGCAACACGAGGGTAAATGGTGAAGACCTCGGAAACATGAACCAGGTCAAGTGACGAGGACGACACCTGAGCTTTCACCACTCCTCTCCAAACTTTCACAACATGGTAACGGGAGGTTTTTGAGCTTCGACAGATATAACGTGCATTTGCCCTTCTTACACGGCAAGTCTTCGGAGGCTTGAACCCATAACTCGACACCACCAGCACCGAGTTCGCAATCATGACCACTACTTCAGAATGAAAGTGTGCCTTACAGTTTTGATACTTTCGAGAATTAGATTTCTTAAAGAGGAAAATTTTAATACTATAGAGAAATTGCAAATTTCTTTTTAGATCTTTCCGACAAATTCTTTTAATATGAGACACGCCAGATAAAAAGGCAACTTAAGCCTTTTTCGCTTCTTGAAATAATT